>JAEIHY010019813.1:0-25706 GCA_018904565.1 Drosophila tsacasi
CCTGCTTCTTGTAGTAGTTGCACCAGTAGAACCCTCACCTTAGTTGTTATTTATATCTAGCGTTCGTTTTGGGTCATCTACTATACATACATAAGCATTAACTTAATCCTGTTCCAGTTCATTCCGTAACTGCACTGCCACATCCTCCTCGAATTGTGTTTGTTCAACATTTAATATATGTTAGTGTCTCCCCTTTGAATATTGGCCACCGAAAATTGCTCGAACCCTTAGCTTGTCCCAAGATAAGAACGAAACACCAAATGTTAACCCAAGAATAGGGATAGAGACTACATATATAAGTATTAAACAATGGAACCTGACATAGTCCTAGCGGATAAGCGTGTAAATATCTCTAGAGTTAAACCTATGTTAAGTTGTTGCTGTGAAACATAATTTCTTCTTCTGAAACTATATAAACCGATTTATACGCACACTTAGCTGTTAGCTTTAGCCATAAACTACAAGTTGAAATTGTACTCTAGACCTTAATGTATTTACTTCTAGTGTTTGATACGCATTTTGTAGACCTCGTTGAGCAATTTTGAATGCAATTAAAATTTAAATTTAAAACTCAATTGGCTTAAAGTGAAGGTAATTCCTTAGCTGCTGTCAAAAAACAAACAAACACAATTTTATTGAGTTAAGACAAAGACAACATCAAACAGAATCAGATATATAAACATTATTATGGACTCTTACTCAATGTTCCACTCGCATCACCACTGCGCAAATATCTTTTTGAAATGATATCCCTAAAATGTAATCTCTCTGTCTTCCTTTATCCCGCATCAATCCTTGACGGCTGTGATGGCCCCCTGAATCCCTAACCATTCATCCATCCATGCATCCACCCAAACCCACCATTAACCCATTCACCATTCCCGCCTGCACGCCATTAGAGATTCTGGTTACGGATACGGCTACGGCAAGCTAAAAAAAACCAAAAAGACTGTGGTCAGTCCGAGCCAGATCCGCAAGAAGGCCAGCAAGCTGCTGCACATGGGTACGGAGGAAACAAATCTGCGGGTGGTGAACCTGGAGCTGGAGATGGACACCGAGGAGCAGCAGCGGACAAGGCAGCGTCAGAGGTGGCGGGGCGGTTTGCTGGCCGCCGACCGATTTTCGGCGGTCAGGAGGGACGCATCGCCTACCCAGGCCACTCTCCATATGTGAGCTTGCGGAGGCCAAGGCAAATCGAAATATTTTTCCCTAGTGTGTAGTCTCTGATATCTGATAAGCGAGAATTATATATATATTGTATTGTAATGAGTATGTGGAGCGGGAGACTATTGCCCGCTTTGCACGCGCCTCATCGAGTAGCTCCTAAGAACTGTTGAAATCATATCGCCACGAGCAGACCCAGATCCATGTGTGTATATACTATATAGATGCTTAAGCGTTAGAGAAGCGAACTATTTTTACATCGCCTGCAACTTCTATTTGCCAACTGTGATAGTGTCTAAGGAGCCAGAGTCGTAGGATAGACACGGTAGGATAGGCCAATAATCAGGGAGTGCATATCATTCCCAACGCAGCTGCGTTACTATATATACATATAATTATTATGATTGTACCTTAACTACATTAAACTTCAAAGAGACTTGCCAGGTTGTAAAAGAGAGTTAACGAAGCCCCCTCAGGGGGGCATGATATAATCCCAGTCACGAATGTTTAGTATCCTTAACCAACCGATATACATATTCATCCCAACGTTAATGGAATGTGATGATGGTACTTACCCCGATGATATGTATGTATCAGTTTTGAATATATATGTATCCCGCACCGTCCACCACAGCTCGCATGCAATTCCAAATCGGCCAACGATATATCTATACTAACTATGGCTGCTAATCTGATCTGATCCGATCCGATCCGCTCTGCACTTATGTTCTATGTATATTATTCTTTATGTTTTGTATTACGTATTTACTGGACCCCCAACAAAGCGACTTAACCAATCACACACCCAACACCCAACACCTAAAATAAACTCGCAGTACCCAAAGTAACACACCCAGCAAATAACTAATCAATATATAATTTAATAAAAAGTCAAGAGTCAACAGCAAAATTCTGAAAAAAATGTTTCTTTGAAATTTCTCTGAACACCGTTGTTTTCTGCGTTAAATTTCGGTGAGCGCAGTACCATGTACGCCTTGGGATCGATAATTCGGTGTAAGTAAAATCGTAGAAGCTGCAAAAATCATACCAACCATACAGTACACCACACCACACCACATCACACCCACAACCACAAACCACATCCACTTTGTCACACCATTGTCACAGGGTTATTTTAGAGGGGATAATGGGGTTATAATAGGGTTAGAAAAGGGAAGAACCTCCAACACTATATATATATATCGTACGGACTTATAATTTACCTTTTTGTATGTAGCGTCAAAGATTCGTTGTAAGAACCGCATCTCGTATTCGTTTTATTTGCCAAACTTTACAGTATATTGTAGGCTCTCTCCATTTATTCCATACTCTATATTCTGCATGCCCCTTAAATTTGGTCCACACCTCGTTGCTCATCCTAATTTGATTATATTCGTACATATGTATGTATGCTCCCTCTATGTCCTGACCACCCCCGAACAAGAACAGCTACCTTCCGTAGCATTCGGATTGACCACTGGCTGTGTAACCCGTAACTCTTATTGTGTAAAGTGCTAACAATTCAAAATGGAATGAAACAAGAACGATATCCCCGACTAATATGATAAGCCCAAAGCGAAATTGAAACCCTCTTTACTAAAACCATATCCGCCCCGCTCAAAAATTAACCCAACAGATTAACGGAAACGGCCCGGCTGCTACGCAGTGTCTTTACCCGTCGTGCCAACACGAGAGTCGAAACGGAGCTAGAACTATCGCGTGAGTACCACATAGTGTTCCAGGATTCGCCCGAAAAAATAATAGTGGTAGGAGACCCTAGCAGGATCGGGAACGGGGAATCGCCAGAGCGAGAACTCACACTGGGACAACAACAGGAACAACATTCACACATTACAGTTTCCACACACACTGAACATTATGATCGATCTGATTTCCATTCCCACGATTCTAACGCAACCAATCTCCCTTCCCCAGATGGCTATGCATTTTCCCAGGAGGAGGGCGGAGCTGTGCCGCAGTCTATCATTATACGAGCCTATGATACGAATCTGCCAAAGCCCGAGGGCAATTAGTCTGGAGAGAGTACGGATCTCGCGGGCCCCATGGTGCACATACACATGTAAATAGGAGAATCCCGGTTCCCTGATTCAGATGGTTTTAGAACATACTTACAAATCAGAGCACCTGGAATCACACTTCTGGTAGGCCAAAGTAAAAGAAAAAAACTCACAGAACACACCACATTTATTATCTATGTGTCTTACACTTGCAGTAATCTATAAAAAAAAGCATGTCCTAGAATCCCCACAATCAACATATATTGTACGTTTATCTATCTTCGTGTTATTTATTTTGTAAGTTAAAAAAAAAAAAAAGAAACACTGAAAAGGCATTATAAAAGAGGCTAGAATTTGTTCAGTCTTTCGTATCTGTCCTTGTCCTTGGCGCTGCTTTGTGATACGGATACAGACTTGCATTCTTTTTTAATAAAAAACAACCTATCTCTAAGTAAGCTGTAAACATTTGTACCTACATATATATGCATTACATTATTTTCAATTTCAAGAAAACATAAAAAATATTAATGTCGGCAAAGATTCTGTATTTTTCAGTCACTGAATCACTGATATTCATAGAAAATAAATCATATTTCTCGTATGCGTGTGTAACTTTTACTGAGGGGTAATAATAGTTTTAAAATATTTAAGAACAACAGGTTTGGGTTCACGGGCTTTCCTGGTGGATACGCTTTTAATATTTGAATTACGCGCTTAGGGTTGACAGTTTAGCGATAAGTTCAAGTGTTGATAAGTCGCATTTGAAATCGATAATTTTAAATTTTAAATAGCTCAAAAACTATTAACAATTTAAATTCAAATTAATTAGTGAATTACAAATCAATAAATAAACCTTACAATAAAATCGACGCTTTTTGGTAAAGCACGGTATTCAGTTCTTAAATTGTCGCGAAGCGGAAAAATGTTTATTCCTTTGAAATGTGACCGCTCTATCTACTCTTTGTGTGGCATTTTTTGAGGTCCAATTAGGCGGCCATACTTTGTTGACAACCCGCAATATTTGAAACACAATATTCGTTAACCCGTCGATTATTCGTTTAAGAATAATTGTTGTCCCTAGGCCATATCACCTAATGTTCTTAATTAAAAGGTTCGCTCTTAGTTTATAACAAAATGTTATCTTTATAAAAAAAAAATAAATTTATTTGTGCTTACCTATCGGAGTAACCAGCTTTATAAAGAGGATATAGGATAATAGTTTTGGTTCGGACTTACCCGCAATAGAGGACACTCAATTACCTTTCATCGCCGCCACACCGCTGACGTGGCCGGGATTCATCGATGATTAAGTCCTTTTGAGTGCAGAGGTTCTTCACACAATTATTTACACACTTTTTAACTCGCGATTATTAACACAGATGCGAACGGGTCAAAGGCCGAGGAGAGACTGAAGCTGCTGCGACGAGTCGCTTCTATTTATAGGTCTGGAAAATGGAGAATGAGAGAGATTGATCGAGGGAGAGAAAGATAGGTCAAGAGAAAAATAGAGAGGGAAATGAAGGGAGAAAGATATATAGAGTCAGAGAAAATTAGATAGAGGGAGAGAAAGGTAGATCGAGAGTGAAAAGTAGAGATATACGAGAGATACATGAGAGGGAGAGATAAATCGAGAACTAGGTCCATAAGCATTGCTCTTAATTAATAAGTTAGCTCTTAGTTTATAACAAATGTAAGCTTTATATAACTAAATAAATTTGTTTGCGCTTACCGATCGGTACTCTCAGGTTCATATATAGGATATGGGAAAATAGTCTTGGTTCGGACTTACCCGCAGTAGAGGACCCTCAGTTACCTTTCGTTGCACCGCAGACTTGGCCGAGATTCGTCGATGATTAAGTCCTTTCGGGTGCAGAGGTTCTTCACATACTTTTAAACACAATTACTTACACACTTATTAACACACGATTATTAACACGAATGTGAACGAATGGAAAGCCGCGGACAGACTGAGGATACTGCGGCGTGGCACCTCTATTTATAGATGTGAGAGATGGATCAATCTCCTGAGATAGATAGAGAGCGAGAAAGTGAGAGAGGGAGAAGTGAGATTGAGAAAAATGGAGAAAGAGAATCAAAGGGCACAAGTATGTTTTATCTTTAGAATTTAGGCTTAATGCTGAGATAACACGAATCTCTCTTCGTTACGCGGTTCATTATTCTCTCCCTCTATCTGACTCTCTCTTGTTGCATGACGAAATGCGAAGGTGGCCCATTTTGCCTTCGATGGTCCACTGCACCCTTATTATTAATTTAACTCCTTCATCCCAGGCCTCCTGAATGCAAATAAATGTACATAATTGCCCAATTCCCAAAATATTTTATTTGCCTCTATCAAATCAATTAGGACTGTATTTGCTCTTTTAACACCTGTATTCGACTTTTTCACACATCATTGTTCATGGCGGGATCCAAAGTTTGAAATATGTGAAGGGCAGAGCGAGAGGCAAATAGCCGGGGACTGTCTGTTTTATTCAAATTTGTATTCTTTTCCGCAACGCGCGCTCAAATTATCTCATACCGCCACACCTTTCTAGTATTTTCGAATCTGAGCTGGATACCGTTCTATCGATATATCGATTGCTGGCACCGCTGCCCCGAAGCTTTTTCAACACTGTGCGCCTAAGCCGGGTTTTGTTTTCGCACAAATTGTAAACAAAGGTTATAAACAGTTTCTTTCTACATGGTAAGACACCCTGACTCTTCTCTTCCCTTCATAATTTAATACCACAATTTTAAATCCCTGCAGATCGGTTTAAGCCTCCCCCTGATACCCTGCCTTCTGATCTACTTGATTAGTTCGGTCGCCGGAGAAAAGTTACCTAACATTTTACTCATACTGACCGACGATCAGGATGTGGAGCTCCGTGGCATGTTTCCCATGGAGGACACCGTACAGTTGTTGGGCCTTGCGGGGGCCCTGTTCCACAACGCCTTCACGCCGACCCCCGTTTGCTGTCCAGCGCGGGCCTGCCTGCTGAGCGGGATGTATGCCCACAACCATGGGACCCGCAACAACTCAGTGAGTGGCGGATGCTATGGAGCCCATTGGAGGCGGGTTCTAGAGCCAAGAGCTCTGCCGGCCATTCTGCAGCAACATGGATACAATACCTTCTATGCGGGGAAGTATTTGAACGAGTATAACGGGGAGGAAGTGCCGCGAGGCTGGAACGAGTTCCATGGCCTTCACGGGAACTCCCGCTACTACAATTACACGCTGCGCGAGAATACCGAAAATGTCTACTACAAGGAGACGTATCTGACTGATTTGCTGAACAATCGTACAGCGGATTTCCTGCGAAGAGCCACCCAGCAGGCGGATTCGGAGGATCAAAGGCCCTTCTTTGCCATGGTGGCCCCTCCGGCGGCACATCAGCCATTTACTCCTGCACCCCGGCACGCGGGCTTATTTTCCAAAGTGAAAGCCGTTCGTACGCCCAGTTTTAATCAACCGAAGAAGGGTAAGAAACTTATAGAAATGAATATATATTTATATAATTATAAACTCCAAGTACAGATAAGCACTGGTTGGTTGGCTCATCGCGCCTGCTGCCCAACGAGACCATCAATACCATAGACTCGTACTTCCGGATGCGCTGGGAAACGCTGCTGGCCGTTGATGAGATGGTAGCCAGCCTGGTGGCCGTGCTAAATGAGTCGCAGTCGCTTGATGACACTTACATCGTGTACACCTCGGATAATGGCTATCATGTGGGACAATTCGCACAGCCGTTCGACAAGCGACAGCCGTATGAAACGGATATTCGCATACCGCTGTTAATACGGGGACCGGGCATAGCACCAGAAAGGCATATAAACACAGCCGTCAGTTTGGTGGACTTGGCGCCCACCATATTGGCCTGGGCCAATGTGAGCACGCCCGCCTTCATGGATGGGCAGTCGTTTCACGAGCTTTTGTCCACCGACCCCAATGGAGTTTCCCTTGCACCAATCTCGCGTTCCCTACTGATCGAATATTGGGGCGAGGGCAACCGCATGACGTACAATCCCGAGTGCCCCTGGTCGGAACGGGATGGGTTGGCGCAATGCACCTTGGAGGCGGATTGTCATTGCCAGGACGCGTGGAACAACACGTACGCTTGTATACGAAACATTCGATATCGGGATGATCGTATTTACTGCGAGTTTCGCGATCACGAGGTGAGTTTGAAGGCTTTTTTGATAACATTTTAGGTATGTAAACTATTTTTTATTTCAGAACTTTTTGGAGGCCTACGATCTGCAGTTGGATCCCCACCAGATGACCAACATTGCCTACGATCTTCTGCCAATTGAACGGGCTTTATTTTCATTGCGACTGAAGAATCTGACTCAATGCTTTAGTCACTCGTGCTTTGTATAGATGAGCTACTACCCGTCGTTTATCTTTTAACCAAAATTGCTGTCTCAAGTGCCACGCAAATTCTTTTACAGTCGTTTTTGAACATTTTTATATTTAGATATCATGTGATTTAAGTACCTATTACTGTAATATATACAAGTTGTTTTTTTTTTTAAACTATGCAAAAGTTTCCGCATTTGAAACCC
Organism: Drosophila tsacasi; assembly: GCA_018904565.1. Classification (NCBI taxonomy): domain Eukaryota; kingdom Metazoa; phylum Arthropoda; class Insecta; order Diptera; family Drosophilidae; genus Drosophila; species Drosophila tsacasi. The sequence goes on from JAEIHY010019813.1 coordinate 7,749, forward strand.
TGTTTAGGAGTACTGCAAATATACATTGATTAGTTTATTGTGGCGAGCTGAAGCTCACATTAAACTCACATGCTGGGTACGCCTGCGACCGGAAACAGTAGCATGTCCATTTTTGTCCACTGTAACTGTGCGTCCATCTGGACGCTTCCAAACGGAAACATTATCGTTCCACACACCAGCCTGATCTCCGCGGGCCACAAAGTTTTCGCCTTGGACGCGGGCATCGTTGATACCACGACGACGTCGAATAAATAAAGGGAAACCTACATTCTCCTCCTGAGGGCTACGACGTCGTCGAATAATTAAAGGGATACCTTCATTCTCCTCTTGAGGGCTACGGCGGCTGCGTTGGACATAGAATCCGCCATTGCCAAAGTCCACTGATCGATCCGGACGCTCCACATGGAACTGGGGGCTTCGACGACTGCGTTGAACGTAGACGCCGCCGTAGCCAATATCGACAGTGCGATCTGGGCGGGCAATGTGGATTTGCCGACTGCGACGGCCACTCGGAGAAACACCAGAATCCAGACCTCCATTGGGGCCATCCAGACTGTTGGAGCCCGAATTCTGGGCTGACAAGGTGGGTCCACTTATCGAGTGAGTGGCTGAAAAATAAATATTTAAATAGTTATATTAATATATGAGGAAAAATGATATAAGTCTCGACTTTACCTGGACCTCCTGGGTTCTTGCGGTGCACAAAAGTGTTGCCCTGCTCATCGGTGTAGACATGCGATCCTTGCGACGGTGAGTTCTGGAATTGGCCACCCACTCCGGGCACACTATAGGTGCCCTCATTTTGCCCCCTTATATAGACCTGGTTGCCGGGAGAGCCAAAGACATGCGGCCCATCGCGCCCATCATACGTCTGTTGCGGCTCCGCAGCTGCGAGGATAATGTATATTAATAATTACCATCAACAATTATCTCTTATTCCTTATCCTCACCGGTGCCGAGGACAGCGCAGGCAGCCAGCGCAATTAATCCAAAAGATTTCATTATGTTCAGTTGCACAGCTCGGGTTCAACTGATTGTATTTTAAAGAGCAATCCGGTATTTATAGCCCGGCAACTATTACTGGTTAAATTAGCATCTCGCTGAGCTTGTTTATACCAAAGCTCTGAGAATTTCCCAAGCGTCGCCGCAATCTCAGACCTGACATGGAAGTGCGATCGGGAATTTCTGAAATCCAATTGCCGCCCTGACCCGATCCACATAATATATAATCTGGTAGCTCTTTGAATTTGTAATTGTTTATTTGGAAGAGCTGTAATAACTTGTTTGATGTGTGTATAATATATTGTAGTCTCTAATAACAATGCATGGCATTTGATTAATGGAATAAACTATAGAATATGAATGTGACTAGCACGTGTTGTGCTTTGTCAGCACGTGTGCGGCTTCTTCCATTTTAATAAAACTGCCAAACTCTGTTAGCCCCCAAATAGTTTGCAGCTTGAGGATATGATATTTGACAGGAGTAAGCTGTCTCCTTGAAGACTTCAATTTCTTTGAATGATGAGGGCAGTGAATATTAATATATGTAGATTTCTTTATACAAAATTGTAGTATGTTTGCTTACTTATTATAAAATAGAAAAATTAATTAACAGAACCTGATTTTGTAATTCTTTATATTACATCAACATTAATCGACGTATTTTTTTGATATTTTTGATATCCTTTAAAAATGTGAAACTTTTTATATAAATTTGAACAATTTTGTTCAGAATTTTTAATTATTTACGTTTTTAATGGCGAATCAGAATATATTATATATGACTTTTGGTAAAAACAATTTTTCTTTTAATCAATGCCAAGAAAAATACAAAAAAACTAACGTATGTTAGTTAAATGTTCTTTTTTTTACAAATTAAAAAAAAACATAGCTAAGTCAAAAATTCGCTATTTTCAATAAGGAATACTTTATGCGACAGTATTTATCAGGTTAATAAATCTGCATATAGAGTTATAATTCTCAAAATTTAAAATTTTCGTCAACTGAAATGTATTAATCAAGTATTAACCTTAGCCAGAGCTCACTGTATTCCCCTGTCTGAATGCGCCACCCATTTGAATACAAACTGTCCACATGCATTGTCTTCGACCAGAGCCACAGCCAGAGATCCAAATTCGTTTCGTTTTCGGCTCTCATGTTTATTTAATCTGATCAATTGGCGCAGCGTGTCACATAAATTTGGACAATTTTAAAAATGCACAAAATACACTAAATTTGTCGGTTGTTTGTCTTGGCATGTCTGCCTCCCCCAGGATACCCCGGGCTCCCGGCTACCGGCGACAAATAGACGACACTTGTGACCAGGCCATAGCTGCCACTGCTTCTGCTGGCTTTTGGCCACGTCGGTGCATCTCAACACCTTGGCAAATGAAAAGAAATTGCCCGGCGAAGGCCTGGTCTCCGGATGTTTCCGGTTGCACGTGCAGATGTCTCTATATTTACCGGTGCGCCCAGCCTGGACCCAGCGCCCTCTGGTTCGTTCTTTATCCTTGTTCTGCTGGCCCCCGGACAACATACTTCAGTGCAATTGCATTTAAATCAGTTGGCCGTGCTGCTCGTGCGTTGTTTTCCTTCGAATCCAGCGAGTCCTTGCTTCCACATAAATTATGCAAAATTTTTTACCCCCCCAGCCAGCAGTGTCTATTTGGCTTGTGCGCCATTTGTTCATTTCGAGACCAATAAAATGAAGCATTTGAAAGTTGTAAATATGCGCTCCTGCCATTCGACGTTCAGCAGTGTCTGCGGCTCGTAAACTGTCGGCCAGCATTTTGTCAGTAATTTTCTATTTGGCGGCAGTGACGGTGGCGTATACTTAATGAATTGCTTGTGTGGCAGCGTGCTGCTGCTGCCGTTGCATATATGCATAACCAGCGACGCAAATTTGTTTATAGAAACGGCGTTTTAAATACGCTTTTAGCACCCCCTTTCATGTCATTTCATTTCGTTTTTAGCCAAGAGCCTTTAGCATTAACAAAGGAGCAAAGTTTCCGCTTTCTTTGTCGCCGGGGTAACATAATATTTTACTCAGGGATCGCCGAGTGAGAAACAGAGAAAAATTTGTTTGGCCAGCGGAAGGCGGATAGCGGATGGTGGGGCAGCGGGCAGCGGGCAGCTGTAAAATGGGAATAGAAAAACAAACGGAATGGCTCGTGCCATTGCCATGTCATGTTTTGTGATGCACGAGTCCAAGGATGCGCCTGGGTGTCCTTTTTTTCGCCCTCTTTGTCATGTCGGTTGGTCGCCCTCAGTCCGCCGTCCCCCCCGTCTTGTGCAGTCGCCGTGACAAGGCAAACGAATTGAGGCATAAGTAGGAATCGCTGTAATATTTCCAGGCAACATCCCGAGTTGCCGGATAGCTTGTACTCTCTGCTGGGCCCGAAAAACTTTAAGCCAAGACAATGCGACATAATCGAAAAACAACAGACGGATGAGTTCGCGTGAATTATGCTGAAATGGTTGAGTCTGCCTAGGAGTTTGGGTGATGGAAATGTTTACTTTTGATTGACTACGCTGTTTGATGAAGCCCCGTCTTGGCCAGGATTATAAATATCCATTTCAGAGGGGGGTTTGGACTTGGTTTTTGACTGGGTGGGTGATTCTAAGACTATTTAAACAATTTTTATAACGAAAAACTATTTAAAACCCTAAAATAACTAATGTTTTTGTATTTATTATGTTAGGGATATCAAGGAAAGTGCAAGTGCTTTGAAATTCTAATATTGAAATATTTATGAATGAAATGAAAAACATGTAAAATCCCCCGATTGTTCAATTTTGTAATGTTTTCTCTTTCAAATAAACCAAGTAATCCAACTAAATAAACTTTAGTCGAGTTGAAAACATGGCTGCTTATGCTATTCCCACATTTCTGGGGATTTGGATGCCGGGAATCTGCAAAGTTGAAGCCAAATCGATTCTAATCCAAATCCCCGTCAGCCTCGGGAATTTGCTGCCATATTTCAATTCTATTCTCAGCCGGAGGGTATGCAACGCTTTGCAGACCGCCTAGCCAGCGAGGGGCAATCGAGAACCGTTGCATTCTTGGCAGCTGCAGGAGGCCACACACCCACGCTGACACACACACTGGACTATTTATCAATTTATTACGCGCAAAAAGTTGTGATCTCTCTCGCAACTAAGCCAACTGTCGCCTTTGCCACCTGACAGCGCTCAATGCTCATTGGGAATAAGCCAAGTGTGCGTGCCGCCAAATTAGCCGAGCCAAGCGAACACACCCACCCCACTCACATAGATATAGCTGGCATCAGGTGGCCGGGCTTTGTTAACGGATTTATGCAGCCATAATAAAACTTGTGCGCTGCAAATTGATTTATGGAAGGGGCCACAGTGAGCACAACAATTGCACACACAGATATGTATGTGGGTACCGCCCACACACACTCGTGTTCGTACACTCTCGCCCGGCCTGAAAAACTTTTAATTTCCTAAATGTATTCGCCGACAGAGAACTTGATGCCTTCGATACGCAATGCCCGTAAAGTAGGAAAAGGAAGTGGGGGCAGACCCTTACCCTAGGAGCAAGTGGAGGCGCACATCCGTCCCAGAGAGAGACAGAGAGAGGGAGCCGAGTTGCAATTTAATGCCGAGGCCAACGTAAAAACTTGAAAATTATGACCAAAATGAGAATTTAATCGAAATACGTGAGTGGAAAAATGAAAATTTGACTGCAACTTGGGAACGCGTCTGACTGGCCAAAGACCGAAGCTTTTCGCAACCCAATGCCTTTACTATTCGCTGCGGAAAAGGGCAATGCAGTGGGAAAAATAAGTACATAAAGGAAAAGGAACTAATCGAGTTCAATTTTGTAAGATTTCATAATTTTGTTTATTTATAGGTAATGTACTAAGTGCTTATATTACACTTCCTCATTTTTAGGTAGTTCGATCGACTCGGTTAAATTCTTTTCTAGGCCAGCTCTTTAATACAAAAATTAAAGTTTTCTTGAAATTATAATTAAAATTTGATTAAATTCATTTAAATTAAAAACATATATACCTATATTTATTTTGTACTTAGAATATATTTTCCTTGTGTATAGATACCAGGCAACAGGCGGCGTCGGCGGCGGTGGAAAGCATAAAATACCCAGTGCAAGCTCATGCAACTTTTATCATGGCCGCAAACGCTGCTGGCTCGTCGGTTGGCTGCCAACTTGCAGGTTCCAGAGTGCAGAAGGTGGCTAGAGTATCCTGGCATCATCATCAACACTGTCTTCATCTGCTTACGCGTTACCTTGAGAGAGCCAGGGCCTGCGCCTCCACCACCCAACTCCAATCCTCGTTTCGCTCCGGGCAATAGCACAAATTAATGCCACCGACACTGACTCTTGCTTTCTTTCCACCCGTTTGTCTGTCTTCAGTTCCACCGTGTTACCTTTTGCCGGATCTGGCGGTGGCACTCCTTCTCGTCCCGATTCCCATACGCAGGCAGACAGACAATTCTCAAATGAGTCAACAACAGTAAAATGGTTTATTTTATTACCAGGCAGCAGCCGCCGCCTCGGCCGAGATGGATCTGTTTGGGGGACTCGGAGTGATGGCTTACTCCCATTTTAACTTTTCCGCAATTCACTGATTGTTGATCTTTAATTAGTGTCTTGGGGAATGATTTAATTTTAACTTGATAAATGGAGTGTATTTAATTTTAAATTACAGATTTAACAAGTCAATTTCTAATTGTAAGTCAAATTAGAGATTTTACCACTTATTTCTATGTTTAAATCAAAGACTACGTTAATGAGTTTCATAAATCAAATTTAGTTTATTTTATAATAAGTTATTGGACAGTTTATTGTGCTTTTAATGTTAAAGTTTAGGTAAATAAATTCTTAAATAAAATAAATAAATAAATTTTGTAACTGATTTTTATATTAATTTCCAAAACTCCCCTGCGTGTACATTACATTGCGTATACGTAATATTCTTTGTTGTTAAATGTTCTAAACTTGACGGCAAATAATTTGCCCAAATAATGCCATCTGCCTAGAAGCTTCTTCTTTTGTTAAACTTGAATTCTCTTACCTTTTTGAGCAGTGAAAAAAACAACTCCTTGAGGCAAGCAAACTTTTCTCGTAGCTGTTAAACCATTGGGAAAATGTCCCGCTCGTGACCGATAATATGCAATAGATGCATTTAGGCGCTTAATATTTAATTCCCGCTGGCAACATCCGCTGCTAATTGCTTATAATTAACTAAATGACAGCCGGAGCGCGGACGTGCCGGCAACTTCATCTGGCGCTCATAAAGCAATCACATGCACTTGCACAACTATAAAAACTTCCTTTCCTGTCCTAGCCTGGCCTGGCCTGGCCTGGCTCAAGGACCCACTGCCAGTTGGCAGCAGCTCCTTGATTCTGGCTTTTGCTCTCTATCCCTCCCTCTTCCTCCTCCTCGGTACATGTTTTCTTGTCCGTCTGGCACTCCTTTTCCGGCTGTCATGCCACTGCCATTAGCCTGGCCTTTACTACTTTGCAACATTTCCTCTTGCGACTTCTTTCCTTCGGCTCGCATTTCTTTTTTCCTGGGTCCAACTTTTGGCAATTTTCCATATGCAACACGCAACAGACGTTTTTATGTTTTCTGTGTGCGCCGCCCATAAAAAAGTGAACGAGCAGCATCCGAGGATCCCAGGATCCAAAGCGAGGGGCAGGAGCACTGGGAGCCGGAGACCCGGAGACCCGGAAGGGATGACAATGATTTGGAGCGCTGGCTTTGGGGCGGGGGGAAATGGAAGTCAATTATCGAATTAATTTAGTTGCTCAGTGTCCGTCCGGGCAATGGTTGAGTTCTCACTTCATCCGCTTCATAAATGCGAATGGCGATGACTAGAATTGGGGATTATGACGATTACCGGCGCGTTGTGCCGGACGGAGCGGAGCGCTGGTTCGGAATTCAAATTGTTTTTACCAGGCAGCGCCTCGGCCTGATTGTGAAATTCTGCAATTAATTAAATTACCCGACGAAATGAAATTTTTGTCGCTGCAAGCAACAGCAGCTAGCCTGCCTCGCGGCCCGCGGCCCGTGTCCTGTATCCCAGTATCCCATCCCCCCTGCTCCTGGCGTCCTGGTGTCCGTGTAATTGATGCGTTAATCCGCATATTGACAGCGGTGGCTGTTGCGGTGGCTTTATGGAAATATGTATGGATGCATGTCCCCGGGCGGCGGCACTGGGCGCTGACAGGGGTACTTGGCGGGCCTGTTGAAAGGATTTGCGCAGTTCGTCCTGCCACTGCGACTGGCTAAGTAATTTAATTACATCGCAATGCCGCAAAATTATCGCAATATTGTTTATTGGCCGGCGGGGCTCGATGAGATTAATCCGACATTCTTTGGCGGCCAACTATAGGCTAATCTGCGGCGAGAATTTGCAGAAATTTGTTTGTATTTATATTGTCGCATTGAGATTTCTGAACGGGAAGAAAAATTTGTCCAGCAGCTTGTTTTAAAGAAATAAATACTGGATTGTATTTACAGAACTAATAAATGGGGTTTGTCAAGGATCTTTCAGATATTAATGAGTTGCCAAACAAGTGGCAATTCATTTTCGCTCAGAAATTAATGGAAATTAATTGAATAAACTTGATTAAATAGTATGTGTTGGGTAAATTAATGTGTAAAATGCACTAAGAGAATTAATATAAAATATGAATAAGGAGTAATTATAAAATGCATTCATAGTATGTAGGTGTGATTTTTCGTTTAATAAATGTGTTAAATAAAGTAAAAGAATTAATTGAATATTAACACGGAGTACTTCAAGTGCTGCTCTTAATATATATAAACCTTAAATAACATTAACTTGACTTGTTATATAATTGTTTATCCCTTAAACGGTCGGAAAATTAACTAAAGTATTTTACAAAACACAAGTGCGATGAGGAGCAAGTTAGTAATATAATACTAATAATAATAAACAAAATAAATACAAAAAAAACATATAAAATCTTCAATAGGTTTTCGTTTTATTATAGAAATAATTATGATTTCGAAGGCTTTCCAAGAGTAGTTTTAACTGAGATAACTTTCAGCCAGATATCTGATTTTGTTAACCTTAGTTTTCTGCCAAACTAACTCCCTAGAGTTCAAAATATCCCATAGACATAAGTTCTCTAAATGAAGTTAGCAGCTGAATAATGAATAAAGTTACCAGTTCATGTTTAAACAAAGGCCCATGAAAGACAATAAACTTACAATCTTAGAGCTATGTATTTCTACAACTCCCTCAGAATATTCAATTAAAAAATTGTCCTCACTTCAATTTATATACAATTTATATACGATTCTCACGGCCCATTTCCCCCTCTTGGGATTTTCAACCCAAAACAATGCTCAATGCGTTTATTCATAGTGTCGCTCCAGTGTGTTGCTCAGCGGATTATCGCGCGCAAAACTTTTAATCAAAAGCGAATGCGTTCTGAGCCCGCTAATTACATTAGTTTTGTTCGGTGTTCCCAGTGGGCGCTGGCGGTGCTCTCTGGAAGCTGCAGTCTGTGGCTGCTCCCACAGAATGTTTGATTATTTTCAATTATTTCGAGCGGCGCATTGTGCTGACTTTGGCATTGACAACGTGCAGGATAACGCACACACACACACTCAGGCGTACACACAGGGACAGACAGAAGGAAATAGGAAATGTTATTGTCGCTGCGCATCCCCCCATTCCATTTCCATTTCCCCAACCGCTTTTCCTTTTCTCCCTCTCCCTCCACGAGCAAAAGTTTTCGTTTGGTATAAAACAAAAATCTGATTTACATGGGCGGGAAAACAATACTAGGAGTGGGACGAGGACTGGCACTGCTCTTGCGAAATCATTTACCCGTGTGGGCGGCCAACAAAGGACATTTCATGTTAAACAGCTGTCGGAAGCCGCCGGCGCAGTCGTCGTACGTGTGCAAAAAGTTGATACAATGCAGCAGGAGTTCCCTCCGGGGGCTGAAATAGGGGGGATTCCCATTCCAAGAGGTGGCGCTCTGGTGACATTGCGACTCTTATCGGGCCACGTTGTCAAAGTTGTGCGGCAGACACCTGTTGCCAGCCAGGCGAATGGAAGGCTCCATTACCTTCACCATTCTCGGTGCAGCACTTTATTTAAAAAATAATTTTAAAATGCTATAAGCTGCTTCCAGTGCTTCCAAAAATGAAAAATGTAGAGTATAAAGCTGTAACTGACTTACTAATCAAATCAAATCCAAGCCCACATATGTTAACTACTAAAAATTCGAGCTCCACGACAGAATGATAATTCTTAAATTTTTCTGGTGGGCACTTTTGCTGCTCAGCAGTTTTGCTCTCACCCTAAACACCTTGGATCCGGATCATAAAGATGGCATGCCAAAGGATTCAGTGAAGGACCACGAGCTTTTGAACCGCTTCTACCTGGCAGTGGAGAAGGCTCTTCCCGAGCTGGAAGAGCTCCGATCCTCGTTTGAGAAACTGCGTGAGCAATATAACCATTTTCACACTCTCGACGATATGCTGGTCAACTTCGGCCAGTCGCACGACGGGGAGTTCCAGGAAGACTTGGGGGAAGAGGAGGAGCACGCCTGGGAGGAGTCAACGAAAGCCTGGATACGCGACATTGAAGCGAATATGGCCAAGAAGGGTGTAACTCTGAATATATCAAGGCTGCAAGTGGCTGCCAATTTGACGCCAACCAAAGAAGAATCTAAAAAGCAGGAAGAGAAGTTAAAAGAGTCTCATGAAGATATAAACGTAGAAAATTATCCATTCTTTAAAAAAGAAAAATGCGACAAGAAAAAGGAGAAGAATAAGTTTAAAGACTCCAATGAAGATATAAACGTAGAAAATGATTCTTTCTCTAAAAACGATAAATGCGACAAGAAAAAGGAGGAGGATAGTAAAAGTAATTCCACAGATACTGACAATCAGGATATCAGAGCTGGCTCATTTGACGGGCAGAAAAGACCTAAGAGATCCCTGGAAGAATATCCCCAGGAGGAGCCTGAGCAACGTGTGGTGGCCAAACGTAAAGCACAAATGCTCGATGATTTCGAGGATCATAATGGCAATCGCGCCAGCTTCGGGGTCTTGGGTAATGGAATGCTGACACCTGATGCCGAGGAGCTGGGAGGAAAACCCTTGTCCTTTCCGGGTCATGAACTGCTTGCACATTATAATGATCTAGAAGCCAGTCACGATTACGAATACCTTGCGAATATTTATGACCCGACAAGGAATATGGTGCCCCTGATTAACCAGCAGCAGCAGTCGCTTGCGCAACTGCAGCAACAGCAACAGCCACAGCAACAGCAACAGCAACAGGCACAGCAACAGGCACAGCCACAGCAAAAGCAACAGGCACAGCAACAACCACAGCAACAGCCACAAGCCAAATCGTCCCATTTCAAGGCCAGCTTCAATCTTAATAATATTTTCACTGGCATAAGTAAGCTGCAGGCCCGTCAACCTGCCCAACCCGTGCAGCCGCCGGCGGCACCTGCAAATCTCATTCCTGTCCAGCAGCCGATTCAACAATACCGACAGCCCGTTCCACAAATGCCGAGCATGGGAGGTTATCGGTACTATGGACCCTTCGGCAACAGGCCGCAAAATCTGAACATGGACCCAAACTGCATACCCGTCACGATCATTCCGCCTAACTGCACCTCACCAGGCTCAGCGCCTGAATACCCCAACCCGACAGCTCCAGCTCCAGGACCAACGCCTAATCCAGGTACAACAAATGGTAATCCGGCTCCCAAAAATGACGAGGACGCTTGCAACAACGCGGATTCCGTGAAGATGAACGTCGCCATCAATGCCAATGTGTGCGCCGATCCGAAGACGAAAATGTTCACCGGCAATGGCTCCATCAGTGTGCAGCCAGCTTCACAGATGTTGAATTCCGAAGCTATTTACCAGCCACAGGATGACGGGCTTTATCAGGGTGAAGCCAGGTTGGACGAACGACATGTCAGAGACGTCACCAAGGTGCTCGACCAAGACTCTTCGATCCATGAGTGGGAACTCCAGAAAAAAGTGAAGAAGCCTAGACGGACAAAGACCAACCCCATTAGACCACCCCCCATGAAGTGGGCACGAAAAAAGCAGCCAGGAAACATCACCAGCACCAGCACCACGAAACAGACTCCCCCGCCCCAGAAGATGACAACGAAAATTCCGGATAAAGGCCTGAAAAACACAACCAAATGGTAATCATATACTAAATTCTTTGCTTTGATAATGGATTAAATACCACTTCTTGACAGCCGACCAGATAAAGCTGAGCCCAGACCCAGCAGCTTTGACAACCTGATTTCGGGCAAACTGTCCGAGGACATTGTGGACGCCGTTTTCAATGCCATCGGCTGTGATCCGGATATGGAACGGCTGGTGCCCGTGCTGCAGCGGAATCGCCAAAGGCAGAAGCAGCCCAAGGACTTCTACCAAATCCGGACCGACAATACCGAGAACTTCCTGCGCCAGACGGAGGGCATGGTGCGGGATACTATGCAGGCCATTAGCGAGATCATCGACCAACAGATTGGCCGCCGGGCCTGCATTCCTCTGCGCCCGGACCTTGTGGAGTTCTACGAATTGATTCTGAAGACGGCGGAGGAGGAGAAGAAAATTCGCGAGAAGAGGCAGAGCTCGCTGCAGGTCCTCTCCGCAGACTTCAGCGAGGATGTGCGCCTGCTCGATCCCGGCAAGATCAACGAGAAGACAAAGATTGTCAAGAAGCTGCTGGAGCAGTACCAGGACCTACCGCTGGGCGATCAGCTGGCGGCAGCAAAAATTCACGATGAGTTGCTGCTTGATCTGGAATACCTACATAAGATGGGCGACACTGTCGAGCGTCGCAAGCGGAGTGCCCGGATGCAGGAGGTCGTGAAGGCAGAGACTTTGGATGAGGCCCTGGAGGAGCATGTGAACAGCGAGTACTCGCCGCGCTTCATTAAGCTCCTGAAGTCGGCGGACCTCTTTAAGGAGTCGGGCGAAACGCTTGCCAAGGATCGTATTTAGTATTTCGTTTTTTGTTTAGTTTATTTGTTAAAGTTAAGTTGGAGTTTTAGCGAAATTTAATATATTGGAATATATTATATATGTATGTAATTACATAATCATGCATTTTAGTTTTGTGTCAGTTTTATTTTTTTTTCAAGACACTTAAAAGGATGATTTTCAATAAATTCTGGTGGACTTTTTTGGTGCTTTATAGTCCTGGTGGCGCTTTAGAAAACACTAATGCGGAGAAAAAGTCAAGTGATAAGAGCGACACCATCGACTTCTCCCAGATGCGGGTAAAAAAATCAAAGCTGCAGTCTGAGACAGAGAACTGGACCTGGTTGAAGGAGGTTGATGATTGGTGCCGCGACGATGCCAATAGCGGTAGCACCCAGAAGCGCTCACAAAACCAACTAGAGCTAGAATCCGTTTGCGAGGAGAAGAATGCGAAAGCCATTGACCAGGATTACACATCAATGAAGTGCCCTGCGTGGCTAGATCCCGAGGACGACTACGAGCTCCATAAAATGGAGCTAAGCGACAGGTTCCACAAGGTATTGTCGGGCAGACTGCCCGAGGAACTTACGAATATTGTCTTTGAGTTAATTCACAATGATACGGGATTTGAGCAAGTGCTCTTCGTGCTAGAGAGAAATCTCAAGGCCCGGAACAGGAAGTTGATGTTCCAAGCGGAGGAAGAGGACGACTATTGCGAGATCATGACCAAGCAGAAGTGCCGGCGGAACAGCAATCCTTTGGTTCCGAGACTTCAAAAATTCTACGACATGATCTTGAAGACGGCGAATGAGGAGCAGAAAATTCTTGAGAAAACACAACTTTCGCTATGGATTCTGGCTGAAAACAACACCAAGATCAGTCAACATCAAGGTCTACTTCTGGCGAATCAGCTGGCAGAGACTGAAGTTCATGATGAGCACTAGAGCCACTCTAGATGAGTTGCTTTAGAAATATAGGTCTTGCAGAGCAGCTTGTCAAGGATTATAAGAGCAAGCAGCAGATCAGTCTTTTGTTTTTGTACAGATTCAGTTTTCATGTGCTTAAAGATTCTTTAAAATGAAAGATTAATAAGTGGCCTCTAAGAAATTAACTAATATATGTTTGTTATTATTTAAAGGGATCTATTCCCTATTCCTCTCTAGATCCTTACGTGTACCGACAAAGGCTAAACAGAGCAATTTTCCAACTCGAAAATCTGAGTTTCTGGGCAATATTCAGAAGGCCGAAGTACATATAAATAAATTCCCTGGCCATCATCCAAGTCGGCGTTGGATTTTCACGGAATATAATCCAAGTAGTCTTTCTCCTCAGGTGTCAATAGATGTGTACCTTCACTGCCGGGCAACCAGTCAGTCTCTCTCTGATTCTCGATCTAAAAGTTCCAAGTTTGTTATTAAGTTCCGTAACGAAAATGATTTTCGCACAATTTTGGTGGGCTCTATTGGTATTCAATAGTCTGGGCTCCAACTCTCTGCCCATGATCGGGGGGCAGCAATATGGCGACCAGGAGGCCAGCGAGCAGCTGCAAAGCTTTAGCCGCGCAGTGGATCAGGCAGGTCCCGAGTTGCAGGACCTGTGGTCCTCCTTAGGCGACTGGCCGGAGTCGCTCGACCTGATGGAACAGCCACGAAAACGACGCAGCGCACCTGACAGCATGCTGACCGAGAATGCCAAATCGCCGGTCAAAGGATTGAAGGCGGCGGTGGCCAAGGAGACTCGGAACTGGCAAGCGGAGGCAGACGCCTGGTACGAAGACCTCCAGGTGCAAATGGCCAAGAGAGAGGCCATCAAAAAGCGTATGGCCGAAAAACAAGAGCGAAATCTGGCGGAGTCGGTAAGCGATGAAGATATGAGGGTTTTCGGGGCGCAGGCCGAGGCCTGGTATCGCGATTGGCTGGAGCAACGCGCCAGGAACGGTGCCAACCAGAGGCGCGCGGGCCGCAAGGTGTGGCGTGCCCCTCGCCAGGGGGAGAGCAAAGCCATGCAGCAACAACATGACCTGGCCGTAAAGCGCACTGAGGCGGGCAGGGCAAAGCCTAAGGAGGCCTCCGAGGAAGCCACTGTCCAAAAGCATGAGCAGACCCAAGCGAAGGAGGAGGGCGCTGCCTCCTCCCAACAAGACAATGTGAAGCTGAAGCCAACGCCGCAGACCATCGGTCAGCAGGGAAACTTCCAGTCTCAGAGCCGTGCGAAGGTCAAGGCTAACCCCGAAAAAGTTGATGACCCTTTTGAGAAGTTGCAAGAGTCCAGAAATGCCCCAGCACCAGTTGGCGCCTACCATAAGACCAAATCAAACAAGCTAGACCATGAGGCCAACTACAAGCTCTCCAAAATCGAGCAAGAAGCCTCGGAGAAGCTTCCAAAACTCCCGAGATTCGATTATTGCAAGCCAAAGAAACGCAGATCCAATGGAGTCTGTGATCCAATGGAGGAAATCAAGTTGAAGACCAGCTCACGCCTGATAGCTAAAGGTTTCGGCCCCTTGTTGCCTAGCGAGTCCTTTCAGATTACTCGCAAGGGGAAACTTGAGGAATGGCAGAATCGTATGTTAGATTCCACTCTCGGGAAAAACCAAAAGTATGAACCGTACAAAAAGCTTGATCTTCAAAACGAAAACTTCGATTCGGTTTCGGACTTGCCCCCAACCTATAAAGATGACTATAAAGGACCTCCATATGACCGCTACTATAATCTTGGCCAGCCGAAAAAAACCAATGCCTTCGACTTCGACAGGTCCAAACGTCAAAAGCCGAATGATGTGGGCATCAAAAGCGAGCCAAGCCTAAGCCCCTTTTCTCATGTCGATCTGTCCGAGTCTGACCAAGAATTATCGCACAAGCAGGCTGTCGGAGAGCCATTAGCCGCAGAGGGTCAAGTGAAAACCAATCGGGTTAGATCCGCCCTGGAAGGAGAGGAGGATCAGAATACTTCGCAGCAGTGGATGGCTCTCAACACCCACGCGCACCACGAGGCCAAGGACACGGTACTGAAGTTGCAGCAGGAGTTACTCGAAGACAGCAGGTTACATCACGCCGCCTTGGCCAAACCATCGCTTCTCAAAGGGAGCGACGAGGAGCCCTTGAAGACCGATACTAAGCCCTTGGCCTCGACTGACAATATGAATCCCGAAGCTACGAGTAGACTCCGCAACAATCAGGAGACCAGAACTCGCCGCTTTCCCCGGCGGACCAGAAGGGTTAAGAGATCATTGGAGGAAGAGGATGTGGCGGCCCGGCGTAGGACTCAACTGCTGGATGACTTCGAGGATCACAAGGGCAACCAGGTGAGCTTCGGGGTCTTGGGTAATAGATTGCTGGCACCGGATTCCGAAGAGCCCGGCGATGGGATCCCATCCCTCCCGGGCCATGAAATACTGGCATATAAAGAACTAAAAGGCAGTCATGACGATCCCATTAAGAAGCTGGTGTCCATAATGAATGAGAGTCCTAAAACTAAAACTCTATATCATTCACACAAATCCAATTTGAAGCTCTACACCAATTTTAGCCAAATGAATGATTTGCAAAAGTTTTTACAACTGCAGCAGAATATTTTGCAGGTCTTGATTGAGCTCTTCCTCAAGAATGCGGAGCTCCTTGACCCCACTAAATTTAAGCCAAAGACACAAGTTGCTAAAAGTTTGCGACTCCAGTACCAGGATCTGCCGCTGTTGGACCAGCTGATGGCCACTGATTTGCTGGCCCAGGATCTCGATGAGCTACTTAAGACGGCTGACAACGTGGTGCGTCATGAGCGTGACGTCTTCCTTTACAAGGTCCTGGAAGGCGTCATCGAAGAGCAAAAGAATGCCGAGTCCTCATCACGGTTCCTCAAGTTCCTGAATGTGGCAGAGCTTTTAAAGGATGACAGTGATCAGCAGACCTGGGACATGTTGGCTGTTGAATAAATTTCATTGTTTCATGTGGGTAATTTCAAAATACCTATTTTATATTTTGTAAAAAGAATTAAAATTGCTAATTGCATATAATGTCTTTTAATTTCTTCACGACGTGATATTAATATATAAATCGATTTATATATTAACAATTTTGTTTAGTCAATAGATTCTTATGTTCCCCTT
This sequence comes from Drosophila tsacasi, assembly GCA_018904565.1. Classification (NCBI taxonomy): domain Eukaryota; kingdom Metazoa; phylum Arthropoda; class Insecta; order Diptera; family Drosophilidae; genus Drosophila; species Drosophila tsacasi. The sequence continues at coordinate 23,853 of JAEIHY010019813.1, forward strand.
AGCCAAAGTAGTGGGACAGTCCCAGGTTGGCGCCCAGATCCGACTGCCCCTTGAAGGGTCCACTGGTCCACTTGGAGGCCGTGCTTCCCAGATCCAGTCGCGTGTTGCGATCCTGCGACTGCCAGAGATTTGCCCTTGCTCCCAGCTCCAGTTGCTTGCCCAGGCCGGGAATGTTGCTGTGCGTCAGACTAGCGCTATGCCCATTGATGTGCGAGTAGTCCAAGCCAGCTCCGTTCCGATCAAACTTGAAGCCATTGGCCAGCTGGTTCTGCGAAGCGAAGGCCTTGGCATCCAAATTGTGGACTCCGTTGTTGAACAGATTGGCCGTGGCCGTCTGCTGGAAGCTGTCCCGCACTCCGGGCGTGTGCGTCTTGGTCAGCTCGATTCCATGACCATTACTACAGAACAGGAAAAAATATTAACAGGATCCTATAAATAATCAAGCTTTCACTCACTTGTTATAGGCCAAGGTAGCGCCGCTGGTTACGGGAGTGGAGACTGGCTTGGTTTGCGTGTTGCCCGCGGCAAAAACCTGTCCAATCACATTGTGATTCGGCGTGCCAATGGCCTTGCTAAGTTCCATACGTGCATCTGCACCTCCGTTCGGATTCGAGGTGAGGGAGCCACCCAAAACCTGACGACGTGGTCTGACATGCTCCTCAGTTGGAGTTGTGGTTGAGGCGTACTCCAGCAGTGGTTGGGTCAGACGACGCTGAGGCAAGGCCTCGGTTAGAGCTCCAAGCACACAAATTGTGGCCACAACAAGGGAGGCGAGTTTGCTCATCTTTGATTTTGTTTTGGATTTGGAACTACTCTTAGATTCACTATCGGAGAATGCCTATAGAAGACTGTGGATGCTGGGTTATCTGCCTGTCGGGTTTTATAGCAAGCCATCTCTGGGCGAGTGCTTTCCCTGAAATCCCTCTGTGATTTACATTTGCTCTTGACGAAGGCCTTATCGGTAAGCTGAGAGCTGGGAAGCCCAAGCCAACAGGTGCTTTACACCGACCGATAAGAAGTGACACGGAATATGAAATCCCCTTGCCAGCCGGTGATTTCTGGCAACATTTTGATTGTGGATTTTGATAGGGTAACTTTTTGTTTTAAATAGTTAACAAGTAGAATTTTTAAGAGCAAGCTTTTGGGCTGACTTAGGCAATGAATGGGTCAACAAACGCATTACGGAGCCAATGCGAGCAACTGAAATGTACAAGTCATTGGATAAACTTTAAAAAATACCTAAGAATGCCCAAAAATGATGGAATATGTTTATAAGGAAGGCGCCTTTAAATCGATACTTTAGGCTATAAAATCAACAAATTCCTATCACTGGTTTCAAGTAAAATTAGGTAAATACAATTTAATATATTTCAAAATGCATACAAATTGCATTTACAATAAATATTTAATGTATATTTTACACTTCTGCATGAATGTACCCAAAACGGCAAATGAATCACTCATTCTAGAAGTAGGCATAGTTTTTTTCCTGTACGGTATTATTGAGTATGAGTGAATAGAATCACATTTCCCTAGCTGTACTATATTTAATGTAATTTTCCTTAATTTACCAAAACTTTTTCTAAGGAGATTCCCTTAAAAATCATGCAGTGTTGTACAATTCCGATAGTAGTAAAACCAGTGTTTCGAAAAATAATCGAAAAGCTTCTTAAATATCGATTGCCCAAGTAATTTGGGAAAGTGCTATCGATTAGGCCTTATGTCATTTTAATGTAGCCAAGAACTAATTCGTTTTCAAGCTGTTGATCAGTACACAGGTTTTTCTTTATTTCAATATTATTTTTATACCCTTGCAGGGTATTATAATTTTAGTCAGAAGTTTGCAACGCAGTG
>JAEIHY010019816.1:0-21317 GCA_018904565.1 Drosophila tsacasi
GTAGCTACTCGCAGGATATTACGTACCACGGAACCAGGTAATGGGTCCATCAATCACATTATGCACCGATTGGGCAAAGCTGGCCATCGGACTGCGCGGCTCCGGCATTTCACAGGCTTTTCGTTTACCCCCCTGCAAGAGTACATAAGGGGTGTTAGTTTCGGGTTTTTCCTCTGAATATCCCTTAAAAAACAATAATTACTTGAAAAATTAGTTAAAAAAACAGTTGTAGTATGACCGCAGTCAGGATAAACGAAAATCTGGGCGATTTGCTTCGGCATCAGCTGTTTGGGTGTTGTGAAAACCGTCCAACAGTGGCGCTGCTATGGGGTTTGTATAACAAAAACTGGGTAGGCTTTGCTAAAAAAAGTATAAATTGACAGGCAACGTCGGATTCAGTTCACTTAACGTTGGCACCTCGCAGTGCGTGGACTATAATCCACCGGGACTAATTTGTTTTATTTTATTTATTTTGATTTATTGTTTTTTATTTTTCATATTTCTATTTTCAAATTTCATTGAGAAACATTCTTCTTTTTTTCAGGCTCTTCGGTACTCCTGCATTTTAATTTTCATATTAATTAACTTTTATTTATATATTTTTTTAAATTTTGTCTTTGGCAACGTTTTTTCTTTCCTCTTTTTTTACACGGGTGCGACACATTATGAGTCCTTTGACGTCCTTCGTTGCAAAGTTTCTCTAATGGATTTTGTAATTAACGTTTACTCTAGTTGGCCTTATTTTTTGGTCATGTTCCTTTTGGACCACGGTAGGCCTTTGTCGTCCTGTTTATATTATTTGAAATTTATTTGGAAACTTCGAGTTCTGCATAGTTTATTTTTTCTTTATTTTCATTATTATTTGTTTGGTCTTCGAATTCCTCCTCACAGTCTTCTTAGCAATCTTTTTCGAAATGCTCATTGAACTCTTCTTCGACTTTCTCTTCAAGCTCCTTTTTGACCTCCTATTCGAATTGCTCATCAAACTCCTCTTCAGTCTCTTCTAAAATCCTTTTGTTTTATGATTTTTTTAATTTTTTATTATTCTTAATTATTATTTTGCATGATTTGTGTAATTGTGGTCTTCTACTTGCTCAGGGCCGCAGAAAGAAAATCGGGGCCCGGGGGTAATCGAGTCCATTATGCTAAAAAAAAAATTTTTCGGGCCCTCACGGGCCCCCTTTGAAATTCACGGGCCCCCTTTAAAAACATCGGGCCCGGGGGTAATCGCCCCGTCACCACCCCCTCTCTGTGGGCCTGTTGATCCTTGAAACTGAAATCCTTGAAACCATAGAAAACGTCTTTTCTGCTTTTGGCTAGAACTTAAATCGCAAAGTTAACGGTTGTTTCAATTGGACTTGGTAACCGTATATAACAGTGTATGTTAGCGGGAAATCGCTAAATTAGCTCCGATGGTGTACAGTCTGGCAACTCTCGTGCTCTAACGTTATAATAAAAGCTCTTATATTTTTGAATACGCCAGATCAAGCCTGAAATAAGCTAAACTGGCAACACTGCCGGACGCACTTAACATAATTTTGCATAAAGAATTTTTACTAGTGTTGCCAGATATAAGCTTGATTCTGAGCCCATAATGCCAAATTGGGGCTAGAATAGCCATGTAGATTCTTTTCTTGTTTCTTAAACTGGTCTTCCAGGTTAGACGTCGAGCTGCCCCGTTTAACTTGTACGGCTGATGTGGGTGCAGAATGTGTCTCCTGTAAAACAATAAGCTACTTGCAACTTTTCGTTGCTTTTCCATTTTGAAATATGCTAAATATAGCGTGAAATGTGCTAAGCTGGCAACACTGAATCCCACAGAAGAGAGTAACAGAGCGTCGTACAGAGAGAGTAACAGAATTTTGCTTACAGAGTAATTTTCTGGACAGTGCTGCCATAATTTTTCACAAAAAAGCTGTTTTTGACTCAAAAGAAATAAAAAAAGCTGGAAATATTCACAAAACAGCGGAAAAGCGGTTTTAATATTTAATTTTATAATGAACTTTACAAAGGAATTGTAACAGCTCGTCAAATTCCTTGTGACTTCTCTTTCGCGCTCGAATGCCATATTGGTCCGGGTGGTCCGCCTAGGTGGATTTTTGATTATAGTTCGAAAAATAAAGATAAAAAGTTTGCAATAATGGCAATTTAAATAAAAGAAGGAAAATAGCCAAATACATATTTAAAAAAAAAAAAACGGAAAAAAGCCAGTAAATATTATGAAAAATCCAGAAATCCCGCATCCCGCAATTTTTAAATTTCTCCCGCAGTTGGCATTAAGAAACCACCAGATTTGACGGGAAAAAAGCGGAATTGGCAGCACAGCACTGCTTCTGGATTGAAAGAATCGTACTATAAGATACCGCTGAGCTTCAGCTGCCAACTTCATTCAGTTACGTTCGGACGTGTTGGCGCCTGTCGCTGGCAAAAATCGAAATATATCTCGACGACGGCACCAAAAAAAAGCTCGCACGTGCGACGCTTGCGAAAAAAAGATAAATAGAAAAAAAGATACGAAGATACAAAACGAGCGAGAAGATACAAAACAAAGTAAAGTGCGGCGGCAATTCAAAGATAAATGTGCAAAAAAGGAAAATACATAATTTGCAAATAGAAGATTTATAAATAGTGCACCAACAACAGCAACAACAACAACAACAAATAAAAAGAATTTGTCAGGCGGCGTTTTTTGTACCGTACCTTGCCTCCCGCTTTTTCGCTCTCTTTCGCCGCCGCCGCCGTCGCCGTCGCTCACCGTCTGCCGGCCTTCTTCCCCCTCGTCTATCCGTGTGCTCGTGTATTCGTGTATCCGTGTATCCGCGTGCCGCTCTCCGTGTCGCGTGTGAGTGTGTCTGTGTGCTTTTGCAGTTGAGAAATTGAAAAGAAAATGAAATACAAAAATTTAAATTAAGAAGAAATTGCGCCGAAAGGAGGGAAAATTAATTGATGGCGAAAATCAAATAAAGTGCATGCGGGAAAATCGCCGAAAAGTGCGCACAAGTTTTGTCAAAAAAAAAAAAAAGAAAAACGCCGGGAAATATATTTCTATAAATACAACTTAAAATAATAACGAAATAACACCGAAAGAAATAATAGAAAAAGATGTGTTTGTGCTGTGCCAGCTGAATTTTGCCGACGGCAAAAAGCCAAGTGCTTAAATTCTAAAAGAAAAGCTGGAAAATAATTAAACTGGCTGACAAAAAAATTTAACAAAAACAAACCCAATCACAAATGTGCCAAAATCTTTCAAATAAAATTAAATAAATCACTTCAAACACTTAAAAATAATAAGAAATAATATAAAACCCTGCAAAAATGGATCCCAATCGTAATTAATATTTCAAAAATCAAGAAGACTTCTTCAAAGTTATAATCAAGTGAAAGCTAATCAATCAATCCATGCAAAATATTAATAATAATAATAATTATCACAAATAAGAGGTCTTTCAAGTATCCCGGAAGGATAAGTTCTCAAAATGGATTACTAGATAGCCTGGAACTCACACTGTAAGGCACCAAAATGACCGAATACGTGACGCCCATGATAAGCAACGTCCTGAAGAAATACCAGACGAGTGCCACCAAATCGCTCCAAGGACCAGGACATGCCCTCAATGCCGCCGGCGTTGTCCTCGGCGACATAACCAGCAATGGTAGATGCGACAGCCCTGGCCTCCTCCTCGGCAAGTGCCAGGCCACCTCGCCCGTGGCCGCCGCTCTAATCAAGAAAGAAATTCTGAGTTCACCGGAACCGCAGGAACTGCACCATCATGATTGCTCCACCGGGAGCAGGGGCAGTCCGCCCCAGATATATCCACCTGCCACACCGCCCCGGGAACTGTCCCAGCCCATACTATCGGTGGCGGACTCGGGATGCGGTGAACTGTACGAGACGCGGCTGGAGGGCAAGACCATCGGCTGCTTCTCCGTGGGCGGCGAGATGAGGCTGTGTCTGCCGCAGTTTCTCAACAACGTCTTGAATGACTTTTCGCTGGAGCAGATAAATCGGATCTTCGATGAACTGGGCATCTACTGCTCCCAGTGCACGCCGGATCAGCTGGTGGAGTTTAAGGCCGCCAAGATCCTGCCGTCGGATGTCAAGGCGAGTGGCCTGATCACCCGAACGGATGCCGAACGGCTGTGTGCCGCGCTGCTCCATCGATCCGATCGGAATAGCTATGTGCCCATCGAGAGCCTGGCCAAGGGTGCCCTCAGCTTCCATGTCTACCACAAGTGCTTCGGGAAGTGCGAGGGCATCTGTACACCGGATATGTACTCATACCAGAAGCCGACCTGCATCAAGTGCCTGGAGTGCGACGGCTGGTTCTCGCCCCAGAAGTTCGTGGGTCATGTGCATCGCAAGTTCGAGAACCAGACCTGTCACTGGGGCTTCGACTCACGCAACTGGCACGACTACCTGCATGTGGCGCTCGATGTGGAGAACCGGGAGAAGTACCAGATCATCCTGGACCAGCTCAAGGAGGTGGAGCTCAAGGAGATGCACAAGCAGCAAAGGGAAATGGATCATAAGAAGAGAAAGGTAGGAAGCGATTATTTTTAATAATCTTTAATTATTGTACAAACTAGGCTTAATTTTTGTACCCATTCATTAGTGTATTTAAGTTGTAATATCCCTATTTCTGTGATCCGGTAGCTGAAAATAACCCCAATCGACGACAAGTGTTATTTTGCGCCTTGTTGTCGGAACCCCTGAATTTCTGAGTATTCCAAGGGATTATTAGCCTGATAATCTCTCTCCCCAGACCCGCCCTTCGTTAGTTCTCGCACTCTCTCCCCCCATTTTTATGCGCACACATATTTTCCGAGCCCAGATCTTAATTTTAATTATGCATATGACCGACCCAAAGCCCCACCCAGCGGCAATTACGAGAATAACAACAATTTCAACGGCAACGCCGTCAGCGGCTCCATATTCGGAACCCCCAACTTCCATTCACATTCGATCTTCTGCTGTGTGTTAAAGAGCAGAAAAAAAACCATAAAGAAGACAAAAATGCAAAATATACTTAATAAGAAAAAAAAAGCACAAACTTATAATGAATTCATAATAATTATTATTTCCAATGCAGCTGCAATTTGTGGCGCTCGTTCCTCCATTGGGTTGGGGTGTAAAACAATTTTTTTTCGTTTCGCCGGCTAGGCCAATTCTGCTCTTCTTTGTTTTGTTTTGTCGGTTATTATTTATTTAAACTACTTAATTTTATGCTTAAACAGCGCTCGCGAAAAATATTTTCACGCAAACAGACAAAAAACACAATAAATAATACATTTTTCCGCTGCAGATTGTGCTTTTTGTTGTCTCTCTTTAGTTTTGGGGGGTATTTTGTTGCTGTTTAATATATATATATTTTTTGTTGTTCTTCTTTTTTGTTGCTGCATTTCGCGGTTGCCGGCGCGTCTGCCGCATTTTGGCATTTTGTTTGCCGCCGAGGCAGCGCAGCCACGCAGCTTACTTTTAGGTTTTTTTGCTCAGTTTTTGTGTTTTGAAGCCTGAGGGGGAAGGGTTTATAGGATATAGGGGATATAGGTTTAATACCCAGTAAAGGGAAGGATTCCTGGAATAGGAAATGGATCTGTTAGGAAAGCTTCATAGAATTGTAAGGTTTTCAAGGCCTAAAAACCATTTAAAAAGATTAAATACATTTAATTATAATTTAATACTTTAGAGAACTGAATAAAAGTATTTTAAAGTCACTAAAAAACTGATAATAAAAATAAGGACAGGCTTTCTCCTGATAAAGCGATATATAAATAATAAATCTACTAGAAAATATTTTACATTTTGATATACCAGAACTTTAGATAAATATAAAAAATATCAGAAATATCTTTAGCCTTTCAGAACAAATTAATAAAAGTAATATAATATTTTTTATCCTTGAAGAATTTTTTTGTTATTTATAAATTAAAATACATATTAACTTTTTAAAATACAAAATGTAATAAAGTCATTCTTACACAAAGCAAAAAATGTACTTTGCCAATTTTAACCTTGAAACCTGATCCTTGCCAAGAACACTTTCTGTATCCAAGGGTATTTTAAGCTTCGGCGCCCTTCTGCTCATTCCTATACACATACAAAAAATATATATATTTTGTTTTTGAGCCCATGTGTGTGTTGGTGCCATGAAAATCCGCTTCGACCAGAGCTTCAATGTTAAATATTCAGCAAATAATAATAATAATGAGCCAGAGAGAGCGAGCGAGGGCTGATAAGGAGGGGGTTGAGCGGCTAAATACAAATACAAATAAAAAAAAAAGATATATAAAAATAAATCGCAAACCGGTTGCCAACATTGTCTGCTGCTGCTGTTGCGGAGTCTCTGTACTTTGCTCGGGGACTTCGAGTTGGGTCTGCCTTCGGTCGGCGTCTGAGTCCGCGCCGTCTGGGTCTGGGCCCTCGTCTCGTTATGGGATGTGGATGTGTTTTCCGTCTGGCGATCGGTTTGGGATCGCATCTGGGCAGAGCCAGAGCCAGAGACAGAGGCCATGGGATCCCGGGGGCGAGAGCGGGAATTGGGCTTGGAAACCCGAAGTCAAAGTCGTTGCGCAGTCGCAGTCGCAGAAATAACCAAACAAACGGCTTGCGGCACATTTTTTTGTTGCGCAAAAAAAGTAATAATAAAGAAAAGAGAATAAAACAAGGAGATTAAATAAAAAGAGCAGAACAACGCGTAGTATTATATAAAAAAAATAAACCAAATAATAACAAAACAAACAGGGTAATTCAGGAGATTGTTTTATATATTTTATTTATAAATTTCGCACATCAGTTCCCAAAAATAAAGTTAAGGTTCAACTTAAAATATAATACTTTTGGTTATAAAAATCTTGTATGTTTTCTTTTTACTAAAAAGTAAAACGTATTTCCTAAAATTATATGATAATAATAATATTAATATTTAACAAACCTTTTATTCTTTTTATTAGATTTATTTATTTTCCCTAACTAACTCATCACAACCTTTAGACTTTTGCCGCCTTTCATTAACAAATTCCCCCATCGCCCAGCAACTTCTATAATCTCTTGGCGAAAATATCCCCATTTGGACTTTGCTTTTCGAGTTCAAGAATTTTAAATTTCGAGTCGCAAATTTACGGAATTTCATGTTTTGAATTCGGGCTTATATTTGTTTGTTATGGCGGCGCCAACAGGTTTATGTTTTTTTTCTATTTTTTGTATGATTGGTTCGTAACTGTTTTTGTGCTTTTGATTTCGCGTCGCTCATAAAATTTCCAAATTTATGCTAATCTCTTTTAATAAACTCTTTTTTTTTTTGTCTTGTCTCGGCCAGGGCGTTGTTGTGTGCCATTCATCGTGTTTTTCTGGTTGGTCGAGCACGTTTCTGAACCAGACACAATTTTATTAAAAAAAAAAAAATAAAGCAAACAAAAAAGTGGAAAAGAGAGCCCCCCAGTGAATTGTTATTTTAAATTTCATTAGCTTATCAATGTGTTTTTGGACTCTCTGCTGATAAGCTACGCAGCTCTGTCGCTCTGTTGGCCACGTTTCTGCAAGAATCCAAAATCGAGTCAGGGCTTTCGTTTATTTCTTTCCATCTAGCTAAAGATTAAGTTGAGTTTTGCCATTGATAAGAACATTTCGAGGAAGTTTGTGGGTTCACGGGGCGTATTAATATTTTTTACGATTGCGTTACGCCATGTGGGGCCCAGCCAGTCTTAATTTATTTGAAATTGAAATTCCAAACACTTGGCCGTGTCTCTTGTGTCATCCTGCTAATTGATAAATCATGGGGAATGTGTCGAGATAAGTGGAAAAATCTGGAAAAAATATCATTGGCTGAAGCTAGATTAATCGTGTGAGGTTTTATATAAGATGGGGGAAACCTAAGAGATATATATAGTTCACAGAAAGAAATTAATACAAATTAAATTAGCTAAAGCAGGTTGAATACATTAAATTTATAATTAAGTGACTAAGCCTATTATTAGTTATATAATTAAAAATTATCATGACATCTTTATACAAAGCAAATAACATTAATTATCATTAAACTTTAATTTGTTTTGTTGAATTTCTTATATGTTTTCAATTATCTAAACCCTTTTATTTATTTGATTTTCTGAAAAAGCAAATTTCCAAGCCCCTCCTCTGTCCTTGTGATATTTCCTGTGTGTGTGTAATTACAGGTTTCCCCCTTACCACATCCTTTGTCCCATCAGATGATCTCGCAACTAATTGCATCTTAAATCAGCTGAACAAAAAGCCAAGACTTTAAACCTGATGGATCTGTCTTATCTCCACTGCCTGTGCAATATTTTAGTGCCCCGCAGGGATTTAGCATTTTCCCCGGTTTTCCTCTGCCTTTTCCCCCCACACCTTTGTCCGCCGCTTTTCCCCCTGCCAGCTGTCTGTTGGCGATTTGATAAGCGCGATAAGGCGAGGAGCGATCTCTTTCAGGGCCCCGCCCCTAGTGGGCCAGTCTCGGGACCCGATGATCACCTCCTGCTGCCCACTTGCCTAGTTGCTCACTTGCCCACTTGCTCGCCCTCCCCTTTGGCAACCCACCGAACTTGTCATGTGATGTTCGCCTGTTCTTTCGCTCGGCTGATCTCTTCTGCTCTCCTTGCCGTTCCTCTGTCTTTGTGTATGTTTTTTTTTTGTTTTTGCGCTATATTATTATTAGCAAAAAACGTAAGACACACGACAAGGCAAGCGGTTAGAAAAACAAGACAGTGGTTGCTGGGTTTTTAAAGAAATTCTATGGATTTTTTAATGTTTTAATAATTAAAACAGACTTATTTCAAGCATTTTTAATAAAAGCAAACTATGAGCTGTGTTATTTTATTGATTATATAAACAAGTAATACCTTTGTATTTATTTAGAAACTGCAATTTTTAAATCTTGTTTAAAACCTATATAAATCCTTGGATAACTTATAAAAACATAAACAATACATAGAAATTAAAATTAATTCCTTACAGGAGTTATACTTTTAATTATCTTTACAATTTTTCTTTACGTTAAATACAATTAAAATGTGATGAACATTAAAAGAGTCATAATATCCAAATAAAGTAAACACAAATATTATCTTTATGATGCAAATAAATGTTTTAACGCAATCGATGCATTATTTATTGACAAATTAATCAGCTAATTGTTTTAAATGTGTTCTGACCTACTGAAATATATAAATATTAAAACAGATAATCGTTGCAAATAACGTTGGCCCTCTAAAATAATTAAATAAATGAAATTGAAATAAACATTTTATCATTTTAATATTTAAAGCCTTAAAACAATTATATTTGTCGTTTCTTGTTATCTTTTGAATCCCTTTTAACGCTCTTAACCATTATTAAATATATTTCTCAATTTTTTAACTTAACTTCAACCACTGTAGATTATTTATATATATCTATATACTTTTTTTTACCATATTGCAAGAGGTGCGGCCTTCTAGTTGCGATTTAGGAGAAGAGAGGAGCGCCAGGTGCAGGCGGCTTGAGGATGTTTTTCAGAGGGTTTTCTAGATGAGATTCGTTACCAGAGTAGGAGAAGAAGGTGTATTCTTCTTCGTTTGCCTTTTTTGCATACATTTATCGGCGCCGTTGCTGGGCTCTACCTTTGCCTAGGCCGTGTTTTCCTTATAGTTCTTGTAAATGTTGTTGTTGTAAGTGTTCTAGGGACAGGTGTGTGTCCGTCTTCTGCTTTTTGTATGCGTTGTCTATCGCTGATCTTACATCTAAATAGGCTGACGTCGTCTTTGGTTGGTTTGTGTTCTTGTAGTTTTTGTAGCTTGTTAATGCAGTTCCATTGGTGATCCCCTTCCCCGGCTCTCCCGAAGCCAAACAACCTGATTTCTAGACCCGTCCCGAGATCGAGCTCCTTGCCTCTCGCTGCCACTTAGCAAATGTTTAAAAATCATTCTCATGTTTATTTTAATTAAACACATATTTAATTTGATTTTGTTAATATTGTTGTTGCTGTTAATTGATTCGAGTCGATTTTAAATTTTGCATATTTATTTGTTTGAAAGCAAAGAGCAAAAATGAGAGAAAATATTTAAATAGCCGAAACGTGTTCAAACAATTTATTTTGGCACGGAATTAGAAGGAGAAAAAGGGTGAGAGATTTTGAGTATAAATATGAGTAGGAATGAGTAGGTGAAAATTGTTATGTAAATGTTTTTGTGTGGGTTCTTGATTTTGTTACACATTTTTGTAATACCCTAAAATGGAGAGGCTTAGCTTAAAGACTATTTGAAATAATTGAACTTAGTTCAAACACAAGAAAATATTAAATATTAAATGTATTATTTTGTGTTTTGCTTAATAAAATCTTGTATACGTTATTAATTAATAGTAACCATTGAAAGGGAATATTAACATTCGCATTTTCTCTATTTACACATTTTTTACGCATTATTCTCAAACAGCAGCCATTGACCTCGCCCTGATCTCGTTCTCATTCGTTAATTGCCGTTGCCGTCGAATAGCTAATATATTTATTTACATATTCATTTATATAATATTCAATATTTCATTTAGCAATTGAATCCGTCGGCCATCTCAGTTGATAATTTCAAAATAGCAGAAAACGAGGTCGCCTTTGGCTGGTTCTTATCAGGCCGAGTGGGTTTCTCTCTCCTTCTATAGAGCAGACTATATAACTACATATATCAGTTGCTATTTTCGTTATCGCCCTCAAGTTGGGCTCTCTCTTCCTCCGATTATGGGCTCCATGCTGGGGCCCTGCTGCCCCATTATCCAGTTATCTAGACCGGGGTCAGCATTAACCCACGTCTAAGCGTCTTATTCTCCGCCAGACGTGACAAAATTTGCATCGCGATTAAATCTCTCTCTTGCTCTGCCCGCTGCTGTCTCGGTCTGAACCTTATCTGAAATCTCTGAGCTTTCGGCCAGCATTTTTTCAGTTTTTTTTTTTTTTTGTATTTTGCGCATTGTTTACCAGCGATTTCCTAGTGTCATTTCCCATCTTTCCTCAGACTCTTGTCCAGCATTTCCGTCGCAAGTCGACGGGGAAAAGGGGCGCAAGAGCAGCGGAAAAACTGTGCACGGAAAATAAAATTTTATAGAAACAGAGAGAGATTTAAAGAAAGAATCAATATAATTTTTTTTAACAAATACAAAAGAGCCCATTAATATTTATTTTTATGCAATATAATTTTATAAATACATTTTCTCTTACATATTCCCCAAAAACACCCAAATTAGCTCCCTTCAATCTTTTTCTCTGCACTTTAGAAAAAAGAAAGAGGTGGCAAAAGGGGGGAGGCCATGGCTATATAGTTTACACCTGGCACAGGTGACGGGCAATGACGACTTGCTTCACTGGTTAGGCTTGCAAAAAATACGAACGATGGAGGGAGGCCTCTTCTAGTCTGGTTCTGGTTCTGGGTCTTGAACTTGTTTGCTTCCTTCCTATTTGCTTAACGGTCTCTCTGCTGCTGCTGCTCAGTATCTCAGTGTCTGTATCTTTATATCTATTTTTTCTTTATACTTCTCCCCCTTTGCAAGTGGCTTTTCTTCTCCCAACAATCATCGCTAATTGAGCAGCCGAAGCCAAAGTCTAATACAACAATTCACATTTTATAATAATGTAGCCCATAATTATCTTGACAATTTTTGCGAATAATTTTTGCAAATGACGCAAAGAAAAATAATAATGAGAAGGGGAGGGAAAAAGTTCAGTTTGTATTAAAATAGCAGAAAGAAAAGAAAACTCAATATGTGCAAATATTTCTTTAATATATTTTTGTTAAAGGCAGCAAACTTTCTATATAAAATATTGAATCAATTGCTGTCTGGCATAAATAATATATAATGACACCTACTTTTAATTGTTTAGACTCTAAATTAGAATTTTAAATAGATTTCTATCAAAGTAAAGCCATTACATTAGACATAACGTAGACCAGAGAACCCATTTCCCACGCTTTGGAATTCCCTTTCCAAAAAATTGAGTGCTTGCCAATATGTTTGCACAAAAAAGCGAAAGATTGAAATCAGTGAATGATTGGCCAAATAATTAATTCGATATCTTTTGGCCTCCAATTCATTTAATCCAGCCCACTTGAAACTATATATCGCGCTCGGCCCCCCCCTGCTTTTTCAATTGTAATTTTTTGATTGACAGCTGGTGTAATTTGAGGCTTTGACATTCGTTTTATAGGGCAGTTGTGATAATGATGATGCATGGCTGGATGTGTGTGTTGTAGCTTCTTGATTTCCCAACTGCCTGTCCGCCCCTACTTCTTATCTGTCTCGTTTTTCAGACTGACTTACATCTTAATCTTTATCCCTCGCCTTTTCCCTTGGCTTTTCCGCCGCCTCGAAACTTTCACACGCGATGTGTGATGACGACAAAACCAACGAAAAATTCTACAACAATTGCCTAGAGAGTTGTGTTTTTTTTCTCTTCTTTCTTATTTGTAGTTTTTTGTGTGTTTGCTGTTTTGAATTTCAACGGCTACTCGTGTTGAGCGCTCCGAGAAATTCTAGACGTTTAAATGTCATTGTTGTTGTAGGTGGACCGTTGTTGGTGTTGCTGTTGGTGTAGGCTATGGTCTTTTTGTTGTTGTTTTTATTGTTGTTTTTGTTGCTGCTGTCACTGTTGCAGCCGCCTGTCAGTGCGCATGAGTGAACATTGAGCAGCAGAAGCAAAAACAACAAAAGTAACACTCAGCGAGAGAAACTGCAAATGCACAGAGAAAAATATGTAAATTGTTAAAAAATAAAACATGGTAACAAGACCTAACAAACTTAATGAGTTATAAAAAATGTTGTTAAGCAAAAAGTATCCAAAGCCTTTCACATAAGCATGTGTTCCAAGAAACTCACCAACAAACTTTAAACGTTGGTGTATTTCTTAGCTCGCAATTTTGACGAAGGTTTCTTTAATTCTATTTTTTCATAGAATTTAAATCCTAAGGAATTGCTTAATCATTTTTTTTCGGTGTGACAACAAAGTCAACGTCAATTGTAAATTTTTGCGCGACATGGCGGCAAAAAACAACAACAACTATTACAACAACTGCAGCAGCATCGCCCCCAGGCGCAATTTTCCATACCCCTATACAAACCCCAGAGCTCCCTCCTCCCCCTTGAAATCTGTCGCTCTCCTCCCCCTACACCCCTGAATTTCCACCTGGTAACTCGGCGCTTGTTGTAAATGATATTGTCGTCACACCAATACAAATACACCAGCGAGCACACCGGCAAAAGCAAGCAAGCAGACAGCCGCATTTGCATAGTGAGTGCCGCAATGTTTCTCTTCCGCCCCTCCCCCTGTTGCATTTCCCCACCCCTGGTGCCCCAAATTCGATTCGCCACAAAATGCAACAAACCGCAAAAACAACACCAACATAAACAACAACAACAGGAGCTGTATTACTACACTAACAACAGTGTGATGACGCTGCTAATACACTTTATAAGCACGAACAACAAAGCAGGGCATCATGATATTGACATTGAATATACAAGTTAAAAGTCGGTCAGAAAGGAAATAGGGTAGCCGTATTATAAATAATATAGCTAGTAATGAAAACAAAGGTCTATTTTTGGTATCCAAAACATAAACTAAAGGTTAATGAGTCTCTTTTATGATTTAGTACTAATTAATTAACTTTAGCTAACTATATTAGGAGTTTTTCTTGCGGAAAAAATAATAAGAAAACTTACATCTGACACTATACAATATTTATAATATGATAAATTTGAGCATTTTTATATTTTTGCGGTTTGCTTTTCTTTGATTTTATAATATTTAACAAATGATATCATCATGTGTAATTCCCCATCTGGTAAAATATGTTTGTGAATCGCATATATACAGATTTACGGAAATATAAACCCAGATACCTTCCTGTTTTCATAGAGACTCTTCAAATATTCAAAAGTGCCATAAATATAACGAGTAACCAGAGCATTGTTACTTCGTTAATTGTTGTTAATTTAATCACAGCTGTCTGTGAACTGTTAGACCCTATTTTAAACCCCACCCTCTCTCTCTCTCTCACCGCCATTTCCTCTCAGCATTTTGTTGTTGTCGCAGTCAGCGAACTATAAAAAGCGTACATTGTTGGGCCTCGCCGCCCACTCGATGTAAGCCCCCCTCCTCAAATCTCTCTCTCTCTCTCTAAAATCTCTTGCCCCCCTTTTTTTGTTACTTATTTTTCTTGTTTTAATTGGCGCACGCAAATTGTGCACATAACCTCAGAGTGGCTTTGCTTAGAACCCTCAAAACCCAACTGCTGTTTTTCTTCAACTCACTAGGAGGTTGACGATGACGATGATGATGATAATGATGATGATGGGAATGACGTAGACTTGGCTGTCTCTCGGTTCGAGCCCGGGGAGGTCTCTTTTCGGAACGGGCACGCGACTGGCGACTCGAGACCCGAGACCCGAGACCGAGACTGGAGACCGGAGACCGAGACTCGACTCGCCGCTTAATGAAATATTAGAAGCTGACGGGGCGACGAAGACGACACCCAAAGTGGGCTGAAAGTGCAGGCAGGGCCGCAGAGCAGGCGGTTTTTCAGGGGGAGTTACAGGGTGTGGAGGAGGGTGTCGCTCTTTGGGGGTCGCAAGTACCCAGATTCATAGTCGCTTCAACGTAATTATAACGTAACGTGCACAAGAGACGACAATGTTTGCTGCTGTAATTAATGAAACGTTTGCAGCTGATGCACTCTCAGCCCGGGCCCTTTTCTTCCAGTCTTTCTTCTAGCTGGTTTCTACGTCTCTGTTTTTTATACAATGCACTTGAAGAAATACCTAATTTAATTTAATATTTTGATTAATTTAAGTAAAAATTGTCATAAAGATATGAAGTTTCCAAAGCAACGAAATATTTTCTTTTCATAAAAAACTATTCTTGTTCTTCAAGAACATATCTTTGTATGAAAACCCCTACCCCAGTTTGTAACCTATATTTAGGGCGCCTCTATTTTTTTCCTCTTCAATCTCAGGGTGATGTTATAAGAAGCTCTACATTTTTTGTTGCAGTGCAGTACGCTTACACTGTTGTTTACGGAAATGTTGAGACAGCGCAAGCCAAGCACAAGCGACCTCTTTAATGAGCCCTCCACCCTAGGGTCTCTCTCTCTATCCCACTCTATCTCCCTCTGATATGTCAATGTGTATATATCTACCCAACCACCTCCCACTGCTCCCTGTATAGTCATCCCCCCTTTTACGCTGTCTTCTTCAACGCCGCCTATGCGCACTTGACGCCGCATTGTGCAATGTATTGACTTTTTTTTTACACGTGACAGGCAATTGACGAGTTGCCATTGTTGTTGTTTCTGCTGCTTTTCCGATTGTTGTTGGCAGCTCGTGTTGCTGTTGTTGCTGGGCATGTGTCTGGGGCATCGTACGTCTAATTGCTGCTGGCTTGGCTGTCTGGATGTTGCAGTTGTTGCACTTGTCTGACCCTTTCTGCCGGCAAATGTATAAATGAATAATTATGAGTAGATTCATGACAGAATCAATCAAAGCCTGGGCTTTTTGTCTTCAGGGGCTTTTCCGGGTGTCACGGCAGCGGCTTCTATTGCAGAGAGAGAGAGAGAGAGAGATAGAGAGAGAGAGGCGGGGAAGAGGATCTGTGACCCCAGGTAAAGGCAAATTGCAGGTGTGAACTTGAGGTGTCAAATGCAAGGAATAGTTGCTGCTGTTGCTGTTGCTGGTGAAACTTTTGAGAGTTCATTGGTTGTCTTGAGAGTTCATATATGTTTTATTTAATAAAGTTACTTGACATTTATTTATTTTTTTGTATTTTTTGAAAGTAAATAATACCCTGCAAGGGTATAAAAATAGGTTGTAAACTAGCTCAGCAGAAAGGAATTATGATATATATATTTTCAAAACCAATTTATTACATTTTTATCTGTTTTATAGTTCCCAAGTTTAAAATTATACCAGTTACCTTTTAAAAAATTAATAATAAATATTTCCCTTCTTATTTTAAAATATTTTTCTTGTTTCATTTGCAACTGCCGCGCGTTAAGTTGCCGCTACTCAAGTTGGATTGCTGCCACTGATAGGTGCAATTTCTGCGGATCCTCCTCCTCCTCGCCGAACTCATCATCAGTTGCAAGTTGCTAATGTTGCTGCCCCAGCAACGAGTTCAAATTGTTTTTTTTTTCTGTATTTTTGCTGCTTGTTAAGCTTCGGCAGTTGCAACTTGTTGCTTGGCATTGCCTGTTTTTGGTGGCCAATTGCCTCGGCCACGCCCCTCCAATCGCCTACTTTGCGCCTCAATTATGCCAATTGCCGCGCCAGAGCCATGACCTTAAAAAGGCAGCATGGAAATTGTCTGAGTTGCCGCCCCCTTCTTAACCCCTTCATGGTGCTGTGCACTGCCTCGTCTTAGCCCCCCTAAGCCGCTCGGCTTTGAAAAGCGTTGCAGCTGTTTGATGTGCGTTGTCGTCGCAGTTGCTGTTGTTGCCGCTGCGATGTCTGCTGCCTGATGTCTGGCAAAGTCTTCGCTGTCGGGCCATTGAGTTGAGTTGGGGGCACAGTGAGAAAAATAGCCTACATTGTAATAGAATTTTTGAGAATTTTAGTTTACCGGCAAAATAGGTTTGATGAATCTAATTTAATGTTTAAAAAGCATAACGATTTTTCTAATAGAAAATATTTATCTTTTTACTGGTGAAATGTAACTTTAAATGTCTTGGAGTTTCCTAGTGATTATCTGTTGATTTAACCGGGCTTTTTTGTTATTATTTTCAGCACAATTTACAATTTGTTAGGGAATATTTTGTAATCATAATCGTGTTTAGGGTTTTGTAAATATATATTCTTTTGAAAAACAATTTACTTCGTTAAAAAATTGGTTTTCGTGCTTAGTTCTGTGTCATACCAGCTTTAACTTAAATAAAAGTATGAGGGAAAAATATTATTTAAAATATATTATATTATATTATTAAATATATACCAAGCATAGAAATAAGACGTTCAATTTAATAAGTATTTATAGACTTACATGTTTAGGAAAACAAAAAGACTTTATCTACAAAAGTTCTTTGCCATTTGAAATATTTTTTAACATATACTCCATTACCTTACCATTTCCAAATCCCAATTTTCTGTCAGTGTTCTGTTCGAGTTATGCAATTCTTAGCGAAAAACATTTGGCCGGCCAAAAGAAGAAGAAAGAGCGACAGAGAAGGGAGGGCCAGCCGGCCAGCTAGCCAGCAAGCCAGCTAGGCAGCGAATTTTGGTTAAATATTTTAAGTGGTTCTTGCCATGCGCTCTAAGGTTGGCTCGAAACTCAACGCATTTGACCCACTAACCAGAGATGGCGAAAATGTTGGCCAAGGCGGCGGCCGCGGTGGCAGCGGCTGAACATTAGAGGAACTTGGGGAGGAAATGCGGACCACAGCCAGACCAGAGACCAGAGACCAGAGACCATGGCCAAGCAATTTTCCATTGGCTTTGTTTTTCCCTCCGCTCACTGGCCATTCTCGATGGCATTTTCAAGTTAATTACGCCTCGCATTGTTGTCATTCATAAGAGTTCTCGATGGATGAGTCAGTCACCTTGCCACCAAAAAAACCAACCAAAAGAAAACCACCTCCTCCTCCTGCTTATCCAATTGAAATCGGTTCGCAACTCATGCGATTTTCTCTAGAAATTCATTTGAAAAATATTCATCTCAGTCTCATTCAGAGACACGGTGGAAATGGTGGAAAAATATGGTGGGCGTGGCCCGGCGTCGTCGACGACGGCGACAAACAAATTTGACTGCCAACACACAGTCGGGGAAATTTCGGCATTTTTCCTCAAGTTCTTTTCGAAAATTTTATGAAAAAAAAAGATGTATATAAAGCCGCAAAGTGCAAACAAGTTGAATATTTTGTAATTTATGGGAATTTTCATTTTTGCCGGTAGAGAAAAATGATTTAAAAGGAAAGGGTATTAGGGAGATACATTCGGTTTTTGGGAAAGGTGATTAAAGATAAATATTAAAAGTATGTGTTATAAAAATAGAAAATGTTAGGCTTTCATAGCAGAAAATAATAATGCATACTTATTTGTTTATTTTACTTTAAAATATTATTGGCACCTTTTCACTTTTATTTTTATAGGTTTTAAGATTTGTAATTAAATAATTTAATTTATTGTTCTCTGAACAGTGACCTACACATTTTGATTTACCTAGAATTTATCCGTATTAAATATTTCCCTAGAACTTATTATTATTTTTTACGAGTTTCCAGAGAAAATCCACTCGAATCCAGGGCATCCTTTAGCCAAAGACGTTCCGAATTTCCCTAAAGAACGTATCTATAATATATATTAGTACAATCTGTCGCCTTTGGTGTTTCGGTTGTCTTGTCAGCGACAATTAGCTGACGTTGCCATCGTTTTTGCTCGTTTAAAAATATACACAAGGAAAAATAAATCAAATTTATGCGATGAGAAGAATAATCTTTATATTTGCCGATGATATATATGCTCCGCCTTCTGCATTCCTCACATACACTTGGTGTATACACGATCTTATCCCGTGTTTAATCGCCTCTGTAAAGATCTAAAAAGATCAAAAGCTAATATTCTAATGATGCCGATGGCGGGTCGTTGTCGTTTATAGTTTACAGATGAATTGAAAAGATTCCCCCCATTCGGAACGGAGTGCAAAAGCAACCCCAAGCTGTGCTCTCAACCACAGAAGCCAACCCCAGGAAAGTAAAGCAAAAAATAAAAGACAAAAGTAAATTGCGTTGCCTCGACAAACAAAGTGCGTAAGGACCGAGAGGAAGACAAAGCAACACCTTGGGTCATGCGTTGTCCTATATGGTACATATTCGGATATAAGGTTGTATGGGACGCACAGGGGTTGTCTTATGTAAAAGTTCCGAGTGCGCGCTTTGTGTACTTAAGCTGGGCCATTATATCATTTTCTAATAGACCGAAAGCTTGGTCTCTGGAGGGGTTACTACAAAGGTACAGGAGGACGTCATTGGGCTGGGATATCTTATTGGGGATTTTATATATTTTATTTAATAAATTTCTTCAGTTTCATTTTATTTTAATTAATTTTTCTGCTTCATAATTTTTGATTAATTTGATTCCTTTTTTGTTCATTTTATTTATTTGGTTCATTTTGTTCATTTTGTTCATATTTTTCATTTTGTTCATGTTGTTCATTTTGTTTATTTTGTTCATTTGTTGCATTTTATTCATTTTATTATTTATTGATATATATCAATATTCAATATTGATATATATATATTATTCATCTAAGTTTTTTTTTTTTGTAAATCTTATATAATAAAATATTTAATGTTTATAAATAAAAAACAAATGTATAAATGCTGCCCTTTTATCACTTCTCCTAATAAGAAGCTCCACTGCCTCGTGAGCTATCAGTTAGAAAAGTGCGTAGCCCCTGTCCTTGTTTTTTTTTTGTGTTCACCCTTTTCCCTCTCCTTACAGAGTTCATCAACTTTTCTTGTCGCTCCCCCTACACTATCTTCATTAATTTATTAGATTTTTCCCCTCTGGCTCTGGTGGCTGGTTCTGCTATCGTCATAAGATCTGTAAATAGCTTCTGCTGCTGCTGCTCCTTCTTCCTGGAAACGCTGGGGCTTTCCCCGTTGGGTTATTTAAGCCAATCTTGTTCGATATCCGTATATAGAAATAGCAGGAGAAGCAGGAGGGGAGCGGAGGAGCCAGAGCAATGCCAGAAATATCCTTGAAAGGTTAAAGACATTACCAATGCAGGACATTGTCGTTTCTCCGCTCTCTCCCTCTCCCTCTCTCTGCCACTGATTGTTTTTCTCTCCTTTTTTCCTCCTCTTGTTTTTACTCCTTGTTGAACTCGTTCTCCCAAGCCATGCGGTCGCTGCCCCTGGCCTTTTGTTGCTGCTCCTCAGCTCGGCTCCTTGGCCGCCTTCCTTCCCAGCCATTGTTGTTGGGCTCAAGTTCCTTTCAATGACAATGCGTTCGGCTCCCCCTGGTACTGAGAGCTCTCTTTCTCTCGGTCGTCATCAGTACAACGCACTCTGAAAAGCAGACTTTTTCTATATTTAAGGTTATGTCAAAGCAGTGAAAAATAAATCAAGAAAAGCGGGCTGATTTGCCTTGAAATTTCATTTGTTTAAAGCCAAAACTAAAAACCCCATCAGGTTGCCTTGCCAGACAATTTATAAGCTTCTTATTAGAGGTGGTGAACAATCGATGGCACCATCGATATTCGACGATAGTACATGTACATTTTTAACAATCCATTGTCGTCAATAGTAATTCGATAGTCGTCAATAGTATCGATTGCACCATCGAAAAAAATTGATGGTTTTCTTTTCCCATCGATTGTGGGTCGATAGTGTCAAACTATCGATAGTGCAAATAGTGCCATCGATTGTTCTCCACCTCTACTTCGTATGGCATAGCACAAATATTTCAGTTGCTCCTTAACGTTCGAAAGGTAAAGTACAAAAATCGGAGCACAAATAATTTAGACACTTTCTTATTTTAATTTTTATTTGTTTCCAATTTATTTATTTTATGTTTTTGAATATTATTTATTTATCAGCCCTCTTGATTGCTTCGTGCTTTCTGATTTATATATTTTTTTTTTTATTCATATGAATATGTGGGTTTTATGAATAATTTCAACTCTAGATATTGAGTTATTTTCCTACCTTTTTATTTGGAATTTAAAATTTTTGCCCTTTTTATTTCTGTTGGACTTAAAAGGTCTTCTCTGATTTTTTTACTTTTCTTTTTAGACGTCTTTCCCTTTGCCTTTGCTTCGTTTACCGTTCAATTCTTGTTGAATCTGTTGCTGTTGACAATTGGCCAAGCGCCAATAATTTTCATACATTTTATTATTCATTTTTATACTGTCATTGCTTTGGCTTTATTTGATTAGCACCGGCTGGCCGTCGTCTCTGTATCTCTCTTTCGTTTTCTTTTTTGATTTAAATGAATACTTAAATATAGGAATTTGCTACATTTGAACGACGCCATGTGTACAGACCGACCCTCGTGACAATCGGCTTCAATTCTTTGACCCAGGTCTGGACAAAGGCTCTCTTTCTTATTGTTTTTATTTTAAGTTATTATATTCTATTTGTTTTATTTTCCTAGTTTTATATTTTTCTCTTAAATATATTTATTAGCATGTCGTTGTATATAGACCTCCCTCCCATGGCAATCGGTTTAAATTCTTTATCCCAGGTCTGGACAGAGGCTCTCTTTCTTATTGTTTTTATTTTGAGTTATTATATTTTATTTGTTTTATTTTCCTAGTTTTATATTTTTCTCTTAAATATATTTATTAGCATGTCGT
>JAEIHY010019817.1:0-15180 GCA_018904565.1 Drosophila tsacasi
TAGCCATCAGTATTGGCAAAATGTTGACTAAATTCGCAACTCTTGGTTCGGTATTGTGTCTTTTCTCTTTGGCCGCAGCCTTCGAAGTAACACCTTACATTGAGGATGGTAAACGGGATTCGACAAATATATATCACAGTTTATAAATTGATAAATATTTTCAAGGGATACCGCAATACCTGAACATTACAACAGGCCCGTTTATAAAAATCGGGCATGGGTATTACTATATTGAACGGACAATAGCTAGGAACTGGTTCGATGCCTACGCTGCCTGTCGTCAATTGGGTGCCAGTCTCATAGCCTTTGAGACCACTGAGGAATGAAATTTAATCAATGCGTTTCTCTGGAAAAACAAGATAATGACCGAGTATTGGACTGCAGGCACTGCCTTGGCAAATGTGGGACAACATGTATGGCTGTCAACCGGTCAACCGATTTTGCTTAATATTTGGTCTCCCGGTCAACCAGACAATGACCAAGGTGTAGAACATTGCGATTTGTTGGGAACTCTAGCAGTGGAGACTGATTACAACACATTAAATGACGCCCGTTGTGCTACATTGAGGCCATATATATGTGAAGCACCACAGCCAAAGACAGCGTCGTTTGTTATCTAATAATAACAAATGTATTACAAAATGTTTTTAAATAAGAGCAGCTTGATTATTTATTTAAACCTTTTTATAACAATGAAAGTAGAAGAAAGAAGTCATAGCAAGGTGTTCTTTGTTAAAATATTTCCTTCGATATTCCGCCAGGGGAAGTCTGAGGGTGACAGTGTACACCAGTGCGTATGAGTGTTCTTCGATAATCCCGAGTGCCATTTGTTTTTGTTTGCGAATTGTCAAAGTGCCAGAGGCCAAGTGGACGGCAGCAAAAAGCGAGCAAGAAAAAGACATTAGCGCCGCTGTGAAAAATAAACCCCCTGCCGAGAATCAAACACACGACACCTGTATTATTGCAGGAACTGGCATTGTGTGTGGCATAGGTTGGTCTAGTCGTAGATGCAGATGTAGATACGTTACGTGGGTGCCTGCAGTTGAGCTTCATCTAGAAAACATCGCTTACAGTTAGTGTGCTGACAGTGGCAAAGGTAAGAGACCAACAGCAATTAGAGTACAGTGGAGCCAGTCAAATAGAGGAGTTTCAGCAAGGATTATTGAAATATCTTGATACCCAATTGAAATGGAAATAAATAGAAATAAATATAATGGTTTGGCTTTTATTAAAATACAAATACATATTTTAAAATATATTTTATATATGGAAATAAGTTAAGCAAGAAACCAAGCTAAGTATATCTTTAGTTTTTAGACGAATTTACAAACCTATTTAACATAACTTATCATTGACTAATTTGCCACTTAAATAGTTTATATAATGCATAATATCATTTGCTATTTAAGCTTAAATGTTTTATCGTACTACTTAGCTGTAAGCCTTATTTATAAAATTATATATTTCTCTATTAATTTACATCTGTAACTCCTTATTTATTTTTTTTCACTAGTTCTATAAAAAGTCTTCAACTGTTGTCCGCATGTCCACTGTCTTGACAGCAGCTACAACCTGTGTGCATCAATCACAACCTTTGACAGCGTCGCTGCCACGCTTATCAGTCATGTCCTTGCAACTGTCTCCCCCCTTTCGTACCTCTATCAACACCCCCTCTCGCCGCCCATCATCAGCAATCTGGCATAACAATGGTGGAAAATGGTCTATGACCAGGATACAGGAATCCCTGAGAATAGCATGGCAGCTGCAATTGTCGGCGACTTTTCCTTCTTGTTGCTCGTACTAGAGTCCTTTTTGAGTGTTTTTCCGAGAGAAATATTCTCTCTCTATCTCTCTCTCTCTCTCTGTTCCAAACTTGCCAACGTTCCTTTCCACTCAAAGCGCTGCATTGCCACACGTTCCAGCTCGATGGCGACGAACTTGATGTTTTTAAGCAAATATTTTGCATGGCCTTTTTTCTGTGTTTATGTTGCAAGAGCTGTTGGCCAGCGACAACTTGTTGGCCAATTGTAGTGGTTAGACTTTGAGCTGGCCAAAGTTTGTGGGCATGATATGGGGAGGGTATTCGGGGTCCTGTGTCCCGGGTCTCGAGGCTCTTTTCAGCTCAGTCAGCTCCTTCAGAGTGTCGCTGGCTGCGCATAATTATGGCTTAATTTGCAGCTGAAGCAGCAACTAATTACTACGGAAAAAAAACTCGTCTAGTCCTTGTTTTTCTTTTTTGTTTTTTTTTTGGACAGAAGCACATGGCAATTAAAAACTTTTTAGCAAGTCATTTTTTAACAATGCCCCTCCTCTTCGACAGGTAAACTTGGTCCCCAGCTCACGGGAATCCTTGCCGTCGCGCTTCATAATTGAAAATCACTTAGAGCGTGAAGTGAGGAAAAACATTTTCACAACTAGTCAAGGGAAAGCCATTCTGTAGAATAAGATGAGCCTCGGGCTGGAATTAACTGCTTTAATCTGATAATGGCACACTTAGGGCAATGGAAAATTCACTTTAAGCCCATAAAGTATTGAATTTATGTTGCCAAAAGTTTGAACGAGATTTTAAATTATTTTATATTACAAGAATTGTTTAGTATTTGATAAACAAAAAATTATTCTATGTATAAATGATTTATATATCTCCGTTAGTTCCTATTTCCCATTTACCAAAAAGGATTGATTCATGATGATCTAGTTGAAAACTGAAAGTGCATAAAAACTTCGGCGTGTGCTTTCTTTCTTGTATATTATTAATATTCGACATTATTTTAATAACCACAGGGGCCTTGTGCTAATTGTAGATTTTTCCATTTATTATTTATTTTTATGTCAACTAAATAATTCACAGAATTAGCATTCACAGTTGTCAAGAGCTTTGAATGGAACTAAATTAATTATTCCAAAGAACAAAAAATGTACTAAAAACCAAGGTAAAATCTTAACATTTAATATTCGGTTAAATTTTTTTTTTTATCCGTGTTATATTATATATCTAAAGAAGAGTATGTAAGTACATATAACGAAAAAATACCTCTTTAAAAATGTTTTTTAAAAACATTTAATTTTACATAAAATATAAATAAATATCATGCTCAAAGGCCTAGCCTAACCCAGTAAGTTGGAGTGAGTCCAAGAGGTTTGCTTCGCCACCAGAGGTTAGATGCCCTGTCCGGGGGGCTCAACCCGAGGGGGCGTGGCAGTCACTGACATTCAACATCCGATGCTGCCATTCCATTCGGGAGGCGAAGGCGCCAGAAGAGCAAGAATTGCCAGGCCACAAAACAAAGCATTACACTGCGGAAGGGGGGCGCTGAAGGGAGAAAACGAGAACGACGGCAGTAGTGGCTGCTGCAAACAATTATTGTTATTTCAATTGAAATGCAACGCTCACCGACCCCTGCAAACTTCCTTTCGCCGAGTCCTTCTCCCTGACCCCTCCCCCACCCTACCGAGGTACAGTCATCGCATCGCCAACCGCAGCTCTGTGGCCTTTGTAGAATTGCTATCAAAATTATACACCTTGCAGCGATGAACGACGACGAGGAGTGATGATGGGAAAGTGGGGAGGAGGCTGGCGGGTTCATTGTAATGCAAATTACGTATACGCCATGGTGCTGCCACCCTCCCTCCGTGTTGTGTGCCTCGCTTGTGAGTGTGCATACTTCTGACCCCTGCCATTGCGAGAGCTGAAAAAGTAATAATAATGAAAATATGAGAGACGCTTGTTCCGGCGTTTGTTAGGAAAATGCAATTAAAGCATTAAGCGGCGTGGAAAATAATCGCAAGTCCATGTGTGCTCGCTTGGCCTGCCCCCGAAAACTCAGACCTAAACCTGTCTGCATCGCCGGAATTTCCTTATTGGCTTTGCTCTCGAAAGTGGCCCACTTAATCATCAAAATAAGTTTAACCCGAAAACTTTGACCAGTGTCCAGAATGCGGCAAAAGGAAATGCAACATTTTGCAGCAGGAAATGCACTCGACTAACTTTTCTCCGCCCATTCCAAGGGCCAGGAAGTTGTCGCATTTAAATGGGAAAACTTCAACACACCAAATGGATACACAAATACCAGAAATTGCCCCACAGCAGCTGGGTAACAAAATTGTATGTGCTAACGACTGATAAGGGCGCAAATGGACACGGCTTAGTGGGAGGGATGTAGAAGAGGAGCCCGCCTTGGACCGCAAATCGGAAGAGGAAGCCGCATACGCCACGCCATCGCTGTCATCAGCGCCATCATCATTGTCGTCATCGGCATTTGAGAGGTCCTTCCTCTGACAACAAGGAGTGCGTTTTCCATATGCATATCCTCCTCCATATCCCGACCGTACACGGGTATGGAATACCTGTAGCCTGTCAGCCGTTAGCTAGGCCTGCTTGCTTTTCCGCTTTTCCAACTCTTTTCACATTCACCGCAAGCAGCTTTACACAGGCGGCCGGCAAGGCGACACTTTTCCGCCTGCGTTATATTCATCGCAGGACAATGTTTGTTGTGCGCGGGAAAGGTATTGACAGAGAGGCAGTTTCAGGATAACTGAAATATTTACAAAAGCCTAATAGGAACTTCAGCGTGAGAGCAAGTTAAGCTTTAGTTAATTTTTAGTTTCAATTATTATAAATCTTTTTCGGTTTTATATACAATAAACTTTTATAATGCATTACGTTCATAAAAATAATGTTTTTATAATACGCTCGGAGCGACAACTTTCAGACAGCTGAAAAGATAGTCACTTGAACATGCTCGGAGATAAACCAGAAAGTAGAGATGGGTTAGGGCATATCGTTGTGAACGTTACGTGTTGGAACAACATTTCCAAAAGGAAACTTTTTACTTTCGCCAGTTTATATTTCACAGAGTCTGCGAAATGGAATTGTGGATACACTTTCAAGGATAAATAAAATAAGACGGTAAAGGATTGCCCTTCGAGGATCTGAGGAATACCATCCACTGAAAGGTAAGCAAATATTTTTAGTACTTAGGAATAATGATATATTTTATAATATGATAAGTTAGATACTTGCCACTGCTAAGTCATAACACAATGAATATCAATTATTTATTGCTACTGAAAAATATCCGCTATTTGATAGAGTATTTACGGCTTTCCTGTGGCATTTTCCTTTATGTTTTCCTTTTTTTTTGGTTAGTTGGTTGCGTGGTTGGTACTCAACTGCAATGGCAACTGGCGAAAACCGACAAAAAATATTCGCTCTGAATATTTAATTGTGCGCGTTCCGTGCATTTATCTCGTGTACACACACACCGCCCTCCCCTTTCCCAACCCAACTCACTCACCCACTCACATACATCGACGTGTGTGTGGGGGCGTGGCTTTTGAGCTGGTTTGTTGCGGTTGCATATTTTGTGGCTCTTTCGGGTCTTTTCGATTTTCGAAATGCGCTTTTAGTTCGTCTGCTTCAGTTGTTTGCCTTTCTTTGGGCTCGTCCTTGCGTCCCAGGAACTAGTTGTTGTCCGTCCTTTTTCCAGCAAAAACCTGGCAACTGTATAAATACAAAATTTCTTAGTTATTTTCTCTTTTCTTTTTTTGTTTTTCTTTTTTTTTTCTCTTGTGGCAGAGATGTCTGGGCTTCCTAGTCTGTCTGGTTTTGTGGGTGGGATGCCAGTTACTTGCATCCCTTTTGGCGCTTTCTGGCTTAACTTGTTTTTGGCCCGGAATAGAGAGATGGTCTTTTCATATTGATATGGAAATTCCTTCGGTTCGAAAGTTGTCATTGTGGTTTTTCTCGATAACCATCAAAGAGGCTTGAAGATGAAAGGATTTTGCAATTTAAGTTGCCACAAAAAGGGTTGGCAAAATGTAGAAATATGGGAACATTAAGATTAGGAATTGAAACTAGAAAAATATGTAAAATTATATTTAATTTTTGTATCAATTCAAAGTAATTAATAGAATGTTTTGCATCACTCAATTCCTTGCAAGGTACAAAATAACTTTCGTGGCCTTGTCCCCTTACACTATCTCTTAATCTCTAACCATAATCAATTTAATCCCTTTCCGCGTTTACATATTTTGCCCGAATCCGGAATGTTAATGACAAAATGCAACATTGTTATCGTGGGCATTGCATTGCAGTCCCTCGACACAAGTCCCCCTGATTTTCCCTGCAATTTACACGATTATCCTGATGCTGGCCACAAAAACCGATGGCATATTTGAAATATTTCGCAAAATGGCAAACAAATCAACATAATTCGGTCGGCTGGCCGTGGTTAGGAGCTAATTTGCTTCCTTGTTGCAACATTAATTGCAGAACAACGCCATTTTGCATATATTTTGGGCTGAATTTTAGTCGTCGTAAAACGGAAACATTAATTAAATTTATGCCGGAATTGCAGTAAATTCGGTATCACATTTTCGAAAGCGATTTAACTGCACATGAGGTGAGAATCGTTCTTGGGGCAATCGTTGGGGTATTAATTACGCTCAATTAATGCATTTTACACGCTCCCGGTGCCAGGAACGTGACTAAGCTGCCTTCCTGTTTCTGTTTGCCCCGTTTTGCAGCTTCATTAAAACGCATATAACTCGATTAAATGGCTTATGAGGTTAACTTTCATGCGCAGCAGACCGAGCACCGCAGTCTTAACTTGGCTTATGATTTTTATGGCCAACATGGCTATCGGGGCTCGCCTCAGCCCCAGGCAGTCCTCGCCCCCATAAAGTGATTAATTACGACAATTTCGACCATTGGCCTTAGCCTTGCCTTACGAAAATGCAATTTCCCCCCAGCATCATCATCATCCTAGCTCACAAAATTTCCATTCGCTTGACTCTTTTGCCGTTCTGAGATAAAACTTATTTTTCATACACAATATGCAAATTGAATTTGTATTCAGGAAGGACAACCGATTCGTTTGGATGCATTTTGCTGCACATTCTTGGGCCGAAATTGCCAATCCCTGGCAAGGTGTGAAGGTTATTATGTGGTTTCAAATCGAAAAGCTGTCGGCAGTTAATTGATTTTCGTATATAAGAGCCACTGATTGCAATAACCTAGGGTCGCCTCGATTTGCCTAATCGGAGAAATATTGTATTTTAATCAAATAAAGTGCTGACTCATGAAGGAAAATTTATGCTTTAGAAAATATTTCAATGAATTTGATAGCTAAAAATCTTTTCGGTTTTAAATAAAACCTTATCCTGTGCAAAGATCAAGGAATCAATGACCAAAACCACTTGTAAGTCTTTTGAGCTTCACTAAGTTCATTAAGATTAGATTCCCACTAATGTCCTTATATATTCCTCAAGTTTAGCAACTTACCTTATTAATTAAGCTAAAATCTCGACGTATTTCCCGTAAACAAATATAATTCGAATACGTGCTAAAGGCAAACCATTGCAGCTGTACGTCTTCCTCCCTCAAAAAGCCAATTAGTCTTGACAAATATTTTCCCTGCTCTGTCCTACATTACAAAACATTTTGGCTGTGGCCAACAAAGTTGGACTAATGAGCTGCCTCTCTCCAAAAAAATCCACTATCCTCGGCTTGTGCAACTCAATTTACAGTCGTTGTCATGCATACGAAAAATATTGTTAAGAGTGGGCTCTCCCCTCAACCAGCGAACCACTCAACCACAAGTGTCCCATCAGCTAGTCATGGGGCCTTGGAGAAGGAAACCAAACAATTTATCTTAACGTAAATTTGGCGCAACAACTGTCGGGAAGCTGCGTAATTGGGGCAGGAGGCAGGAGGCTGCCAGGCAAGGTGAGGAGCAGTGGCAGTGGCGCGGGCAGGACATTGTTGTCGACGGCAGCCATAAGCGTGTAACCAAATGTCAACAGGCATTAAATTAAAATACCGTAAAAATATAAGCCAGAAGATGGCGGAATCAGCTACCCGAATGACTTCCCAGATTTTCTCTGGCGGCTGGAGTGGCAGCAACAGCTGTCGCCTGATGGGTTGAGCCCACAGTCACATCCACATCCACATCCAGATCCTCCGCCACACTCACATCCTCATGCGAACGCATCCTGGCATGTCCTGGCGCACGCATTAGCCATTTTCCCTGGCCTTGTCTGCGTGAGTTGGTGGCTCGTTTATGCTCGTTAGACATGCGAGATGAGTGGATAACTTTTCCTCGAGAGCCACTGCGCGCGGGTAAGGGGCTTGAAAAATTGGAATAATATTTATAATTATTATGTAGGAGGAAATTACATTTCGGTGCCGGCTTTTTCCGCATTGCCCGCCGCCGTCCTCAGGTGATGATGATGGCTCCAAATTGTCGCTGCCTGGGGCCGAGGGTAAAATGAGGTTATTCTGCTCTGAGGGGGTGATAATGTTAATACAAGTCTTTTGATATATTTTTAGGCATTTCCTCTGGGTTAATTTTGAAAAGAGAAAAAAGTAGAAAACTGGAATGAAAAGTAATTAGGAAGCATGGAGTGCCAGGATCTCGATTTTGAAAAGAATAATTATAGATTACTTAAAATGGTTCTTTTAACGTTATGTTTACAAGGCAGTTATCAAATTTAAAAAAAGCCTTAAAATTGCTTATTAACTTATTAATAATTCCTTTTTAAGTACTGAACTTATTTAATACCTTTCTTACTTTTATATTTTTTACTTTAATCATTACTTTGATTCAAATAAATACTTTTAAATTATATATTTAAATATTAAAAATATTCTCGTGGGGAACTGGTTTTCTTTATAAGATATTTAAATAAAAATGCAAACACTAAATTTAATGCATGCGATTTTTTCACCTTTCGCTTGGTTGTGGTCTTTACTACTGTTAATTTACATGTCCTGCAGAATGTGGGCTCTGTTCAATTTTCTTTAAAGACTCCTAAGACATTAGAGAGCTAAACAAGCGGATTTTTATCAATCTAGGCTACTCTTCAAAATATAATTTAAATAATTCTAAATAATCAGTTACATTTTCAGTGAATTGGCCTGCTTTTTAAGTGTTCTGTTATTAAATAAATTACCGGGTAACAGACCTCTTTCTAAGACAAAGAGAGAGAGAGAGAGGTTGCAGAAGTCCTGCTGCAGGACGTGAGAGAGAAAATGGCTGCTTAACAGCGTGCTCTCTGCTATAAAAATGTTAAGTTCTGGGCACGTTTTTCGCGAGATTTTCTGGCCGACTTTGTGGCGAATTTAAGAGTTCCCCCCTTTCCATTCTCCGCACCTGCCCTCCGCATCCTGCTCTCCTCTGCAGCTTCTTTGTTGTCTAGCCCCGGCATAGGGAGCAACTCCGTTTTTGCTGGCTTTGAAGCTACTTAAAGTAATAAGCGAGTTTGTCCCCTTTCTTTATTTTAGAGCTAGTCATAAAGTGTGCAATCCGAATGAGACTGCACTGCAAATAAAAACTTGAAATTACGGCCATAAAAGCGGGAAGATAACGAGAATCCTTCCGCTGCGACCAAGCCAACTGTCCAATCCGCCTCGGCAGCCCGCCAATTTGAATGCAAACTGCTCCGGAGCGGCCCCAGTAGGTGTTTCATGCCCGTAACGCCCATGATTGTCAGTCAATTTGCGAATTACGGTCCCACCTGCCCGAGGCATCTGCTGGCCAGCTCTGTCCTGTTATTGCCCCTGCCTCGGCCCGATTCCTGCCGCTTTTCCTCCTTTTTTTCAGCCCGGAAAGGAAGGCCTGCGGAAAAGGTCAATGTGCCAGGATGGGGGCGAAATGGGTAGAGACTGAGTCCTCTCAAGACCCTCGGGGCGAAAGCTTAGAAGTGAATCTAAAAATAAATAGAAATAATGCGAATTTCCTTGCCCTGGTTCGATTTTTCTCAAAATAAATAAATAGGAAATGTAATGAAGGGGGGAAGGAGAAATACCCGGTATTATTTAATTAGTCTTAATGCCCATTTTATTGGCTGTTTTGTTTTAAGCCTGCTTTTTGTAGTCAAATATTTGCAATTCATTTATAAATGTACATGATGATGAGTAAATGGTTTGAAAAGTCTAAAGTAAAAATTGTTGCCTTGATTACATATTTTTCCGCGTTTATTTACTTGGTTTAAAAAAGCCAAACATGCCTTCAAGTTTCAGGACTTTACTAAAATTATAAATTCTGGGTACTTATTTAAAATATTATAAATGAAATGAAATTAAGAATGGATTCTAAAATATATTCAGTCTTCAGTCTCTAGTGCCCTCTTGTTTTACATTATTTTTAGTATTGCATACCAGAATTAATTTGTAAAAAATATTTTTACTTTATTATGTTGGCTGTTTCCAATAATTTCTCTTGTAATTTCAGAATGAATCATCATAGATACAACATCGAATTGTTATTGAAATTGATTTTTTTCCCAATATTTAAGTTTTAGAGCCGCAATATGAAAATTCAATCTCATTTAAAAGTAATTTTGAAAGACTTTCCCCACGGAAAACTATGATGAAATTATGAATTAAAACCCCAAAACTTCTCCCTAAGGTGTAAAAAAAGGGTAAACTCCCTCGTCTGCCAGGAAATTGAATTAATAATACCGCTCGAGCTCTCCGCAAAGTCCAAAGCGGTTAAATAAAACTTGGCTGTCGACGGACCAGCTGGCACTTCCATTTGCTAATTACGTTTGCGTTTTGGCTTGCCTGCTGACGTCGCTCGCAAGGAATGTGCAACAGATATTCAAAGCAGCAGGTTTAATTTATAGTGCATATAGTGCACACCCCAGACTGGCCACGCCCCCCGCCCCGGCACGAGAACCGCCCCAAAAACGAGCAAACATTTGAGGCGCCAAAAAGTATGCAACACTACACAACATGAACCCTCTGTTGACTGTCGTCGGTTGACACACTTCTTCGACACTATCCTCCTTTGCTCGCCCGCCTTTTTAGCCCCTTGCCACTAGGCCCACCGTCCCCCACTTTGGTGGAATTCCCCGCCCCGCCCCCTCTTTCAAAATTGTGGGCATGTGAAGTACTCGTGAGTGGCTGGCTCCTTGGGCGAACATTTTTGCCAGAGGAGCTATACGGTTGCGTTTTCTATAAGGGAGTGTTCCCAAAAGCTGATTTCTCACAAAAGTTCAGCAACGATTCCTTAATCTTAGAAATTTTGTTAATATAATTTTGTATTATAAAAGATATATATTTCTAATGGTAAATATATGCAAAATTACTTAAGTATACTATTATTTACTTTTTAAAGTGTTTAATTTAACTAAAGTCTGTAAAACCATATTTATTTTCCTTATGTCATTCCCAAATAGTTTCAAATGGCTTCCCCTCCGATTTCTGTATTGAATTTTAACCCTTTGAAGCTGCGTTTTGGGAGATTCACTACCCGGGACCGTCGCCTTTTAATCTGTGAGTTGGTATTCCCTTAACGGCCACTTGGAGGCTCCCCCCGTCGGGCAAACACACCCGGGTGCACACCAATGGCCACATACACAAAACACACTCACCATACAGACACTGGCTGTTGAGACAATCGGCGAACTGGGAAACTGGCAAGCTAGCAAACTGGCGGAGCTCTAGCCCGTTTTTTATGGCCACTTAATTGGCGCCAACGAGACCAGGCCCCGCCCAGCGGCTCGAATCAATGGGTATTGATTGATGCCCATTCCGCATTCCCATTTCCTGCGAATTCCAAGTGCCGCCGCCCCCTTGATTGGTAAGAGATTTGTCAGCAAGGTCAGTTTTGGCCTCATCAGGTCAGGGTCTGCGCTGCCTCCTGGCCAAGTTAATAAATATGAATGTGCAGGGCTTTTGGGCAGACTTCATGGACAGTGCATCACTGTCAGCGCCAGCTGCCGATGTCGTACTGCGGCCAAAACATTTTTTGTTGGTCATTTTTATTTTTCATCTTTCTGCCGAATTTTGTTGAAGGTTTTGAAATCAGTCAGCAGGGTTGGTGGCGCGGCTGATTGGCCTACAAATTATGACGTCCTTGATGTCCTATTAATGGGTGAATGAAAAAAATGGCATTGCGATTGCTAATGCTCGAATCCACTGAGCAATGGTCAGTCGAGGTGCCATTGTCAGTGGATTTTCTCTTATCGAAAGCCATGGAATGCGTGGACAGATCTCCTGGTACTAGTATACGCTGAGAGAAACTTAAAAGAGGGAAATATCTGATATTGTTAAATATAAAAATAATATCTAAATTTATTGCATTTTTAATTGCAAATATCGAATTTATCGATATTTTTGCAATAAGTTCAAAAATTTTCCCCATATTTTAAATTTGATGATACCAAATATTTTATTCTGATACTGCTTGTTGTTCTTAATAAAAACTCTTATTTAAAATTTAAAGCTCTCTATGATATAAATTCTCAATAAAATATTCTCAATTGATTCGCAAATACATTTTGTTCAGTGCACCTCTGTATTTATTGCGTGGGTCCGGTCCCAGAACAATGCCGCGGGTGGCAATGGCCTGGTAGTGGCTTCTGGTTGATCCATTTGCTACTGGCTTTGTGTCGAAGTAATCGCCAGTTTGTTTGTGATGTGTTTAACTAGCGATTTAGTAGCTGCTATTAAACGAGCGAGGTCTTTGCTCACTAATCAAATTGTGTGCCACAGGAATTACAACAGAAACACTCCATCACGAGATAGAAAGGCAAGTATATTTGTTATTTTCGAAAAAATCAGCTGGCATTAAAACAGATATATAAAATATTTAAAAGTAAATAAAGTTTCCCAGGAACATTTCATTTACTTTAAGCAAAC
Organism: Drosophila tsacasi; assembly: GCA_018904565.1. Classification (NCBI taxonomy): domain Eukaryota; kingdom Metazoa; phylum Arthropoda; class Insecta; order Diptera; family Drosophilidae; genus Drosophila; species Drosophila tsacasi. The sequence goes on from JAEIHY010019817.1 coordinate 12,650, forward strand.
ATTTCTCAAGGAATTCCCTCAGCAACTTATACTTTATTGTTATTCAGTTTCCAAGTACGATTTCTCTGGCAGTGATTGCATAACTTGGCCAAAGTAGGCCATGCAATTTGGTATACAAGCTTTTTCAGTAATCAGCTCGTTTGCATATTTAATTCGCATGGCCTAAAATGATAATCCGTCGGGCGAACACTTGCCTGCCTGCCATTAAACGCAGTCGGCGCCCGGGAAACTATGCGGGGAAAATTAAATTGTTACCGAGGGAAAGCAGGCAGAGACTGTGGCAGCGACAGTAAGATTTTTTTGGATTTTCCCCGCTGACTTTTCCCCATTCACAGAGAGCGAAAAAAAAGAGGCAAGCGGCTGAATAGCGAAAGGACACAGGACACGAACGGAAGGAAAGCTCCGGCAAGGCCAGGCCTCCAGCCATCTTCCCTCTCTCTGGCACCTCTTCTCGCCCCCCTCGCACTCGCTTATTGTAGTCGCAGGGCGCCAAAGCAAGATAAATGGCGCAGAAGTAAACACATTTGGTGTGAAGAGTTGGCAGGAAGCGGGGGAAAGTCGAAAAGTGGAGGCGCCAGGGAAGCCCGCCCAAGAAAAATCACGAGCAGAAACGAAAGAAGCGAAACAATGGTCGCATTGACACTGAAGGAAGCGTTCCTTGAACAGAGGGAATCCTGAAAAATATGTCGGGGATTTAAATGGCCGAATACCGTATTTTTTGCTTATTTCTTGAGTACCTAAAACTATTATTTCACAAAGGTTAAGATGAGCCTGATCTAGATAGTTTTTATGTAATATTTATTAAAACAAATCAATAAAGTGATTTCCTAAAATACTATACCCTAAAAAACTTATTTCTTTCTTCTCGTTTTTATTTGTCTCTTATTAATTAGCTAGTTTACCTTCCCTTAATTGGTTTTCCAACATTTTTGAATAATTAAATAAGCTGCTTTCTTTTAAGACTATGCATATTATATTACATGGTGTTGACTTAGCTTAAAAATAGTTTTAAAAAAGTTCTGCCTTCCTACTGACTAAGTATTGGATATTTCCCTGGTTTTATTGTAAATATAAAATATAGCAGCAAGCCAGGAAAGTACGGAAGGAAAAGCCAGCCAACGAGCAGCAGCCAGATGCTCCCACTGAAGATGATGATGACTATGATGGTGAAGGTGATGATGACGATGACGGTGCTCGAAATGAGCCAGACTATATACCTATGTGTATAGGGGAGGAGGACTTCGCCCATTTGACAAGTGTTGTGCGGCAGATTAATTTATTTTATAGCAAGTTTGTGCCACTTTTTGTGAGCCAGCGCCGCTCATCGCCCCGAAACTCGCATCTTGCAGCGCCCCTCAAAATTGCTCGCATCATAAATAACGCACACTGAGCGCATAAATTGTTAGTTCAGCTCAGTTTTCCAGCCTAGTCCTGCAGGTCCTGCGGCTCGCTCTCATCCTGGACGGCATTTGAATGGCGTGTGCCGGGCATTAAATATGTGGAATGCTCTTTGAATTTCAATTTCCATCTCGGCACCCGGATTTTGTTGGCTTCCAATGTGCGTTCCAATGATTTATGCCCGACATTTCTGCGGAAGCACTGCTCCAGATTAGGCCAGCTGTCCCAGCTTCTGTCCATATCTGGGACATTGCAAGGACGTTCCCGGTGAAATTCTGTGATATTTGAGCAAAAAAATATAAACTGCGGGAGGAAAGTCTCTACCAATTCACAAGTTCTTCTTGAATTAAATTGATTAAGAATTTAATGGACACTCAATGAAGAAATTGATTCGAAATCAATTTCATAAAATTCATTTTTCAGGAATTATGTTATTTATATGAAGCAGAAACAAGCCTTTGCATAAAATATACTTTCTCTTTAAAGGAAGCCTATATTAGTCTACCTTATGCTTTAGTACTGAAATAGAACCGATTTGGACGAGTTTCGAGGGCCAGGAAGTTAATAATTTTATTTTACAGCCGTCACCTTCAGTTTTTCATAGCTTTCATCCTTCGAATTCGCTCCCTTTGGTCTTATCTGTACTTTCTGGCTGGGCGAAACTTTTCATTCCAAGCGCTCGTGCTGAACTGTTTCTACTGCTTCACTTTATTATTGCCGAAGCCTTTCAGGGCAGATTTGAGTCAGACGAACACGAGGTCGTGGATGGGTGTGGGGATGAGGATGCAAACCCACGCACATAAGATGCTTATCCTTGGCTCTCATCTCATGCCCATGCACACACAGAGCGGGGACACTTCGTTCTCGTGACTGTTCTCCTGCCTGGCAATCAGCTTTTACCCCTTTCGACGAAGAAACCGGCGAGGAAATCCAAAATGAAATCCCGCTTTTAATTATATTTATACCCAAGTGGCCAATACCAAGAAAACATACACATACACCCAGTAAGGCAGGCACTTACGCTTTCTTGAAATCTAGAATCTAGAAATCAGAATCGGACACACACACACCTCTCCTTACCCCTTATCCCACAGAAAGGCAAACACGAACTCAAAACAATAACAAAGTATGAA
>JAEIHY010019820.1:0-32020 GCA_018904565.1 Drosophila tsacasi
GCTCTCCCAGTAGGCGTGTGTTTCTGTGTTTTCGACGGCAGCTCCAGTGGGCACACTTTTACATGCGTCAATATTTAGAAACGCCGTGAACTGATTTAATTCAACGAAATTCTAAAAACGCAGCAAAAAAACGAAAAATCAAGATGTCCGGAACTTCCCAGAAGTATAGAAACTTCGTGGCTGAGCCGATGGGCGACAAAGGCGTAAAGGAGTTGGCCGGCATCGGCGAAACCCTAGGAGGACGCCTTACTGCAGCGGGCTTCGACAAGGTGCGTGTGTAAATATGAAATGACGCCATGTGCACAAATAAACAGTGCGCGTTATTGCAACGATCTAACATATTATATCTTTGTGCGCAGGCCAACACTGTCCTGGGGCAGTACCTTCTGCTGAAGAAGGACGAAGAGCTGTTCAAGGATTGGATGAAGGAGGTGTGCCATGCCAGTTCGAAGCAGTCCGAGGACTGCTACAACTGCCTCAACGATTGGTGCGAGGAGTTCTTGTAAGCGCGCCCAGAGTGCGGTGGTGTTCAGCTTGTATTGGTGTTTAATCCAGTTTGACCATTTGTAAATTATTTATTTTTAATGCTAACAGTTTGTTAAGGCATAATACTTATAAATTACGATTATTAATGTAAAGAATTTTAAATAAAAATATTAAATTGACCTCTCAGATAGACTATCTACTATCTAACTATAAATAATAACCAAGTAAACATTTTGTGCAGCTTTTCAAACACTGGTCACACTTTCCCAACATCACTGCTCATTCTCTTCACGCCCTGGTCACACTTTTCATAACACTCTTCACAGAGCAATAAATTTAAGGATTTTATCCTTTTAGTCAATCCCCCACCATTCGGCCCCACCTTGTTCAAGAGTCCATTCCTATAATAACTCAACTTCTGGAATCTAGACAATCGACTTGGACCCCCTCCTTGTAACCCTTTATAGCCAATAATCAAAGTATCGTTGTAGGCACTAGATTTTGCTAACACAACAACAACACAAATCGGTGGAAAGAGCACAACAAGGAGAAAATAGGATTTATTCTCTCACTTAGACTGCCTCAATGGGCAACAAAAACAACAATAATAAGGAGAACGCCGAGATGTGGCAAAGAAAATGAGAACTAAAAGTGCAGACAAGAAAGAAGCAACAGAAGAAGAACTAATTGCAACGACAAAGCATAAAATCGATGGCAAGCCACCAACAGCAGCAACAACAACAGCAGCAGCAATTACAACAAATGTAATAAAAAGCAACTACTACAGATAGCAGCACCGGAGAGGGAGAGAAAGACTGAGAGAGAGCGCAAGCGAATGCGCGTTGAGCAAATTGCAATTTGACAGAGAGAGAGAGAGAGAGAGAGCGGGAGCCTGTTGGCGCTCTCCTTCTTTCTCACTACCTCCTGCCTCTGCCACTTATTCTTCCTTTGAACGTGGGCGCCTACAAGTGGGCGGGCCGGGGGGAGGAGGCCGCACATACCTAGCAAACCGCAAAAGGAGCAGCGAAAAAAGTGCAAATTGGAGAGCAGCCGCCGCCGCTCTCTTTCTCTCTCTCTCGCGGACAGCTGCCGGTAATCAATATTGATGATGATAGCAGCAGCCGAAGAAAAAAATAAGCAAGAAGGGAGAAAATGTACCAAAATGTTTGCAGTGCATCCAAGAAAATTTTTTAAAATAAAAATATATACATTTTAAAGCTCATTTACTATATTTTATTAAGAAAAGGTCGGACTTAAGGAACTTTAATTCATTTATGAGAGTTTACTGTTGATTCATTTTTAAAAGTTTACTGTTATTATTCATTATTTTTTATTTGAAACTTTAACCACATAATATCCTATTATTTTTAGGTAAATTCTCAACAATTTTAACAAATTTAAAATAACAAATTGAATTTAATAGAAAATTTTTAATCCGAGAGTTTCAATCTCTTTCCATTTCTGCCTTTTAATAGGACATCCCCTCGCCTCTCTCTTCCTTAGCAAAAGGAAATGATTCACAGTGCAAAAAAATAAAAGGAAAAACTAAAGGAAAAGGAAAAGGAAAAGAAATACGAAGGCGTTGTATGAGGAAGTGAAAGAACCCGAAAGAGAAGTAGGGAGCGAGAGCGAGAGACCACGAGAAGGCAATGAAAATGTTTATCACACGATATAAAAGAGCCAGAGAAAAGAAAGGCGATGCAGATGCAGATGAAGCAACAACAACAAGTCAAAGATACAATGACAATGCTGCTGCATCCATGAGATACTCAGATACAATAATATCAAATCAAATAAAATTGTTTGAATCGAATTGAGAGATGTGGAAAACACAAAAAATGAAGCAATAAAAGACATAAAAGGAATATGTGTGGTCTAAGTTTAAAGAACACATGTGGAAATTCCCTAGATACATGATTTTATAAATAAAAATTACAACAGGGGAAGATATTATAACAATTATTATGGATATTTTGGATTATGGATTATTTAATTGTTTAATATTTACTTTTTAGTAATAAGATCTACAAGATTAATTCCATGCGCTTCTCTAGAACCCTAGAAAAGTATACTCAACCAACAGCTGATCGCATTGTATTGATTGCAACACTGTCCCTAACAATGCCACAAGTAAATAAAGAAATAAATAAATAAATTAGAACACTACAAAATCGAGTACAACAGATGTGAGGAACGCGGATTGAAACCGGGTTTCGGTAGACGTGACTGTCTGCACACACACATTGTGTCTCCTTCTTAATCCTCTCATTCCTATGAAATCCAGGCTTTTTCTTCACACATATTTAAAAAAACAACCTCCATATAAACAAAGTTAGAATCGAATCTCTGGCGAATGAGAAAAGTGATTATTAGCTTCGTAAGCATTTCTTTTGCCATGTGCCGGAATGTATCATATTTCCAAACAGAAACTTCAAGTCCACTGACGACGACAATCACAAAGTAGCCCAAAGTGCAGAGGAAGCAAAACTTTTGCCACGCGGCCCAACAAGGGCCTCAAGATTTATTTGTCTTTTGAAATATGAGATCGCATCGGAGGGATGATCGTCATAAGCATTGAGAGATGTGTTCTTCTTCAGGGGTTCAAGGGCGCGCGGGCAGAGCCAATTAGTTATCGATTAAGAAACTGGTTCTAATATAAAGAAGGAATAATATATTAATAAGAAAAAGGGGTTTGAAATAGTTTTCAAATAAGTTGTAGTTCAAATTTGTATTTACAAGAAGAAAGAAAAGGTTGCAGTGCTCACTGGCCCCTGTAAACTTTTATAAACAATGATATTTCAATGCCGGGCAGCGTTACTTAATAAGTAATAACTTGTAAGCTAGCCGGTAAAATCAATAAAAAGTAATTTAGGACTTTAATTTCGTAAGAAAATCACAACAAAATAAAAATAATATCCGAATAAGCACAAAATTGCGAAAAAAGAAACAGAGATGACAACAAAAACAAAACACTTGACAAACTATCAAGGCGAAATAGAAACACAAAATAAACAAAACTCAGCCCAGCTGACATTTTAAACAAAAGCAAATAGCAAAAAAAAAGCTAATAAATAAATAGAGAGACTTCTATTTACTTCGTTTTTAATGAGAATTAAGAATGAAAAAGAGTGGAAACTCTAAGGTACAAAGTGCAAGCTGCAACAACAACAACAACAGTGCGAAAGTAAGGGAAAAGAAGGAAGAGCAAAAAGGATGGGCACACACACAATCGCACTCCTCGCACAAATGCACAAACACAATTACACAATTTTTGCACACTGTATATTCCTCGTTGCTTTATTAAATTTTCCGTGTTGTTTCTTTTGAGTTTTTGTATTTTTTATTTAGTGCTTATTTTCTGATCGATTTGTTGCGGAAATTTTGTGATTTTACCTTTATCTCTCTCTTTATTTCTCGCCCGTTTTTAGTTACATTAAATTAAACTGGTTGCGACGCATAAAAATAATAACAACCGAACGAAGATAATTTAAAATTTGGTTTGGATTTTAGTTTTTCGTTGCGTTTTGCTAATCGGACAAAAGGAAGGTAAATGACAGTTTTGACAGTTGGCTGGCATAAGCAAAAACGAGAGAGGCAAGAAGAGAGCGAGAGAGCCGGAGAGTAGCACGAGCCAGAGAGCGGAAGAGAGCATGGCAATGAGGAAAAGAGAGAAAGAAAGAAGGAGAGCAAAGCGAGAGGTATTAAATAAACGAATAAGCGTGCATAAAAGATTGGCGAAAAAAGTTTTTTGCAAAAAACGAGCACGAACGAAATCGCCAAACAATCGAATTCAACAATTTTTTTTGCAAAACTTTCGGCGAGGTTTTTCCTATTTTCCTGGCAAAGGCGGCACTCGCACTCACACCAACAATACACAAACACGCACATACAAAGTCTCTCACTCTCGCTAGCTCTATCTCTCTCCTATCTTTGGGAGAGTCGGCAATCCACAAATTTTTCGCAATTCTCTCCGCTTGTCACAATATTTTTTGCAGCTCTTTGGCTTTTTGCAAATAAATTAATTTTTCAGCGCATATAAATTTTCCATCAGTGCCTTTTGTGCTCCGTTTTCTTATTCAATTTACACGCACACACACACTCTGCCGCAGCAGCAGCAGCAGTGGCACACACACAAGCACCACCTAGCGCTGCCTCGCTCTCTCACACACACACAACGAACGCACACGTCACACTCACACAACTACACGCACGCACATACACAGTTTTTTCTTCGATTTTGCGCTGGCCTCTCGGTCTTTTTCGCTTTTTTCCCCGTTTCTTTAAAACCGAATTTGAGGCCGCCGCGTGTCTTACAATTGGGCAAATCGGTCCGCGATTTTTTTTGTTTTAAAGCGTTTCTCTCTCGCTATTATCAATAACAAAACTAAAATTCTTTTCACCTTGAAATTTTTACGGCAGCGACGACCAGTGTGACCAAGGCTGCCCACTAGTGATGCGAAAACATCGATGCATAGAGCATCGATTTGTTTTTAGCGATGTTCACCGATGTTTTTGTTGGAATCAATGTAAAGCGATGCATCGACAAAACATCGGTTACTTTTTGGTTCGGTGTTGGATTTACATGTTAAAATTACAAAAGTGAAATAATAAAAACGCCATGAAATAAAAGAAAGCAATGAAAGCATTATTCTTAATTTTTGTTATAATAAAATTAAAATAACTGCTTTATTAATAATAATAAAAGGAATACAAGCGAAGCTTATATGTTTACATTTTTTATACAGAAATAAAGTCATTGAATTCAATTTTTTTTTATTTACTACAAGATTGAACAATTAATTAATCGTTTTCAGATGTTTCTATTGAAGCCGATGTTTAGCGATAAACCGGTGTTAAAGTTTGAAAACATCGACGACCAATCGAATCGATGTTTTCGGTCGAAATCGCATCACTATGCCACTTTAGCTTTTCCCGTCAAATTTGGCTTTTTTTTTAAGATCAGCAGGAACAAATTTTTATTGGTGGAAACAGAGGTTCTGGATTTGTTTAAATAAGTATTTGAGTATTCGTCCGTTTTATTTTTCAGCGATAGAAAAAACAGTGTGGCCACAGAAATACCATCTGGCAAAATATAAATGTCCGGTGCAAATTATAAACGGGTGGTGAACTTGGATTGAACAAAGGGTGGGAACTTGGGTGAATGTAAAATTAGTTTTATGACATGAAGTAAACATAATTCGGGGTTCTCATTTATTTATGAATATAATTTATATTAATTAAACTGTTTTCTTATATATAATTATAATTTTCTTATATAAAAACCTAAGTTTGCATATATTTTATAGTTCAGGATAATAGTTTTGACTCGAACTTACCCGCAGTAAAGGACTGTAGACTTGTCCAAGATTCATCGATGATTAAGTCCTTTTGCGTGCAAAGGTTCTTCACATTCTTCAATTTGTGGATTTGTGGAGAAGGGTTTGGTTTGAGTTTGCTGTTGGGTTGGTTAGGAGTTGGATTGGGTTTTCGTGGGACGTGTACTGGGAGCTGTCTAAAGCAGGTGCAGTCGTCTTTCAAAAGAATACACGTATTTTAATTTATAAACTGGATACCGTGCTTTAAAATTGTATTTCGATAAATTGGCGGCAATTTGATCGACTAAATACTGAAAATACCTACAAGTGTTGGAAAATGAAAACAGATGCAGTGATGTGAATCGATTGATGCTCGCGTTTAATTTTGGAAAATTAACATATTAAGTACACATTGTTTTTTAATGCCTTTAACTTTATTTTAGAAAATTAAGGTAATTTAAAGCAAAACAAAATTAAAACAATAGTTGAAAATATTCAAGAATTGCATGCAGTGGCGCCACCAATGTTCGGCAGTGGCCGAGCTTGGTAAATTGTTGCACCAACTAGTTGCCAGAGGTCGCCATTGTATGTTATGTAAAAACTGTTTTGTATGATTTTTTTAAAGTTACTAAGAAATGGTTTTAAAGTTATTATTTTGTAAATGTTTAGAGTGAAATTAGGACAAAGAAAAATAGCTCTAAGCAGGTCATGTACGTAGTATACAAACACAAGGAAAATTAGGAAGAAACAGGGATATCAGACAATATTCAATGACTTTTGAGATGAGTTTTCTTTGGTTGTTAATGTAACAAATATATATATTCAAAAATATAAATATATAATATTCAAAAAATTCTTTACTAAAATTTAAAATTGTGAATTCCTTTTTAAAGTTAAATAATTGAAAACTTGGAACGAAATGTGAAGAGAAAATTAAATTAATGTAATTTTGAAAGAAATTATTATTTAAAATTTATTATTCAAAATTTAAAATTTTTCGATTTAATTACCACTATAAATATATATATATATATATATATATATTTCCCGAACTCTATTTGTTCCTACTAAATAAAAACCAAAATAAGACGCAACTCCTGCGCCCAAGTTCAGTGAGGCATTCAGTCATTTCGGAGTTCCCCTCGTTGTCCCATCGATGTCAAGGCGAAAAGAAATCACGCTAATGATCGACGCACCCTTCGACAGTTGTATGCCGCATATATATGGATATATATACACACAACTGACCACTCCGTCTGCGCCGGAACGTGTTCGGGATTAGAATTAATTCCTTGCGGCCCCGCCCATGCCACCTTCCGCAGCCACCCGCCAGCGATACCAAGTGCAGGCGACACCCTCGACAGCGTCTCATTCAAATTGCAGTGACCGGACAGGACAGGAAAAACAACGGGCAAACATAGACGAAGCCTCAGGACCAGGACCAGGACCAGGACCACCAGACTCCCCCCAAAAAAACTCCCCTTTTATTTTCCACGTTTTGCTGGCAACCAACAACACTCCACGGTTTCGCCGGACATGTTTTGTGCGTAATTAGTGCAGACCGATGCATTGCACCCTCGTTAAATGCCAAGTCCTGGAATCCAGTCAAGCGTGTTTACGTTCCTCTGCCGTTCCTCCTTTCGGGCATTTCTGCTTTTCTTTAACAATTTCCATTTGATTGCATTCCGAACGAAGGGAAGCTGCTTCCTCGAGCATTCATTAGGGTGACCAGCGTCCACGAGCTTAACTGTCATTTCCATAAGACGCCCATTTCGGCGAGGATGGTCACACTGAGCGAAATCTATAAACTTCCAGTTGAGGAAGGATTTTTTTTTTCTAAATTTAAATTTAATATTATAAATTTAGCTTCAGATTTTTTTTTTTAAATGTGTAAATAAATATACGTTGTAACTTTATGGTAAATTATAAATTATAAAAATTTCGTACAGTGTATTTGGAGCTAAAGAAAGTAGAAGTAGAAGTAGAGCCTGTCTGTCCTTTTTGCCCCCCTAAAATATACCCACCCCCCACATACACACACACATACCCCACCGCATATGCAAAACTTTGCCGTTTCATTTGAATTTCCTCACTTACGTATTCCACATCTTCTTCCCTTTCTCTTTTTTTTGGGGGCTTTCTCCTCATTTCGTTGCCCGTAATTATGAAGATGAATGTTCTTATTGCTTTTATATCCCTTTTGCGTGTGTGTGCGTGTGGTGTGAGAGTGTGTGCGTATTCTTGTGCTTGTGTGAGTTTAGCTGCCGACATTCTCTATTAATAATGCTTTCAGTCACACTCTGCATACACGTTCGTTTGAATTTGTTGCCATTCGGACGGTTGGAATTCCTTTTTTTTCGGGGTTTTTGGGATGCCTAACGGTGGGACAAGATAGGAAAAATGTGGGGAAAATAGAAAATAGAAGTAGTGGTTACTGAGGAACTTTAAAAATATTAATATAATTTATAAAAGTACTTCAAATAAAACACCATAGAAACCTTTAGTGCTTAAAAAGCCTTGCATACTTTCTAGCGACGCAAAAATGGTTTGTAAAGAGAGGCACTTTAAAGTCACCAGTTACTACTGTCTTTCAAGTGAAAATTAGTTTGATTTAAAAGCCTATCATTTTTTTACATTTTAAGATTGTATATCTTGATAATTATAAGTAAGTAATTACAGAAAATCTTAAATAATTCATTAAACGTCTAAGAAAAACATAGGAAGTTTAATTTTTAGCAGATCGGTTATAGTATAATCATATAAATATTGTAAAACATATCTAATCAAGCTGAGTTTAGACAGGTTTATAGTAATTTAAGAGCCGATCTCGATTATTCTGTCCCACTGTCCGAGAGGAGCGCGTGCAACATGCGTCGCGTCGCGCCGCGTCTCCTCCCACGCATCCTCGACCTCATCTCGTTCCTTTTCGTTTCGACGACGGCCGCCGCAATAATAAAGGAAAATCCGACAGGATGCTAATGCGTATTTAGTTATTTAGTTGGTGTGTGTGCGAGTGTGAGTGTGTGTGCGTAGAGGGGTGGCGGTGCTACAGGACAGGACTTAGGACTCGCCGCGCTCATGTTTGTTTTACGCTCCATGTGTGTGTGTGTTGGTGTGTGATTGCGGGGGATGCAAAAAATATATTTGCATATTATCGATTTTCCCCCCACCCGAAATGCTTTCCTCCCAAAGATTGGACTGGGAAATGGAGCGTACAGAATACACATAAATTGTGATAAGAGAGAGCCAGGAAAGACGAACGAACCTTAAAGGACGCACAGGCTCATCTTACATTTATAGAAACTTAAGGACTGCTAAGTAGCTTAGTATTTAACAACTTAAACCGATCAATTTGATTTTCAAATGGGAAATAAGGAAACTTGAGACTTGAATACAAAACAGACACAAAATGGCGAAGGTTCTTTAAGCACCGCGTAAGCGGATTTCAACAATTTAAATAGAATGTGTGTTTTTTTAGAGGGCAAAAATGTCAAATGTTTGAGCCGAAACGAATGCGTCCAATTAGATTTGGGCAGTCCGAACGTAAAAACTTTCCAATCAACCCTCAGGACTTGTATTTTTGCTGCGTGGGATTTTTGAACAGCTGCCTTCCCCTCCAAGCGGGCTGAGAGGTCCACCTACATACACGAGTCCTGGAGTCCTTTTCAGTGTACAAGGCAGAAATTATGAAAAGTAATGAACTGTAAATTGAATTGCTTTTGTATGGGCAAAAATTTGACCAAAGGGAAGGAATTTCAGTCACAAAAAAAGGCATAAATAAATATAAAAATAATATTATTTTATCAATTGGCATGCGGGATTGATATTATACATTGAAAAGGAATAAATAAAAATAAATAAACTTTTTATATTAAAAAACCTTAAGTATAGATTTGAAATCTTTTGTATTGACGTCTAAGAGTGTGCTACAAAATGTTTGTTATATATTTTTTAAGGGATTAACGTAGAGTTAGTGAGATAACATGTTTTATAGTATACTTTTGGACATAACTTTAATTGTTTTAACATCTTTAGAGATTTTATTTGAAATTTATTTAAACTTTCTAGATCTTTCAATAGAATAAAACTTTCTACAGAATTTACAAATAAGTTTTGTACTTAAAATATTTTAAAGCACCTTCCGGACATTATTTTTAAATGATTTAACTTTTATAAAGATATTTATATAATTTATCAATGTTTTTGAACTTATTTACCATATTTTAGGTTTTTTTTTCTGAAAGTTTAGAAATACAAACATATATATATATATATTTATTTAAATATCTAAATCTAAACCCGCCATATTTTTACTACACAGTTAAATAATGATAATCCCATTCCTCCTCAACCTAAGCCATGATAATAGCAATCATATATAACAATAATAACAATCCAATAAGAACGATAATGCATTGCAAATGTCATAAATATCAATATGAGACGGAGACAAGCGAAAAGAGTTTCCTTTTTGCTGTTTTTTTAGATATAAATTCCATTTTAATGGTCACAACTCAGTGAACGTCTAGGCGGGATAACATGAATGTCCTATTTAAAGGATTAGCCCATTGAGTTATGAGCCAACAAAGCCGAATTGGACATTGTCACATAAAATATGTCCCTGTGAGAATTTGCTTTTTAAGTTAATTTTATTTCATGTGTGTGTGCGGCACTGTCCACTGTCCGAAACGCGTTTCTTTTTTTAATGGTGATTTATCTGGAACGATGGCGAAAGTGAAGGAGTTCGGGGACGTAGGCCAAGCATGGGGCTGCAGCGGTAGCTTTTTTATGGCCACATCCTTGCTGACAAATGGCCGAAGGAGTCGCCATTTAGAGGCTATTTCGAATCGAATTCGAATCTAACGTGTTACATATTAATTGCCCATAATTTATGGTTCGGCCTTAGAACAACTTTCCCTGATTTGTTGTTGTTCCCCCCATTTTTGCTATTTTCGATTTCAATTCGATTCTGCAACGTTTTCATTTCGAATTTTCTTTCAGAGCTAAATTAGGCGTACGTGAAGCAAGAACAATTTCAAAGCTCATTAAGTGTTTCGCTCTCCTGCTGGTTTATTTTTTATCCCCTGATCAGTAAGATAAGATAAGTCTAGGCGGGAAATTATAACTTGGTATTTTTTTGCGGCTTCCTTGGGTAGATTGAACGGATTCTAGTATCCTGCTTAAGGGTTGTCCTGCTGGATACTTCATTCTGATACAAATATCTATCATCTGCAGTTGATGGTGTGGGCTGACAAGTCTCGAGGGCGTGCAAATACTCATAAGTGCCGCAATTGCTGAATGATTTCTACGTGGGGATGCCCTTTAATGGATGGCCTCGGTGACGGTCCATCAGGAGGGAATGTGAGGCTAATTTTGTAGGAATTACTCTTGTCAAAGGGGAGTTTGAAAATATATAGATTATATTCTTATGTTGGTGATTTTGTAAAATATATATGCAGAAATTGGTAGAGTTTTTAAATCAATACAAAAATGCATATAAAGAGGGGCAATTAAAGTTTACAGAGTAATCATAAAGTATATAATAAAAACAACTGTATACCTTTTTATACTTTGATAACTATTTTTAAAATACTGTCTTATTTGTTAAGAATACATAAAATTAATTAAAACACACTTTTAGTAATCCCAAAGTATTAGAAAACCAATTGTATAAACTATCTTACTCATCAAATCATTGCCTGCTTGTCCGATTCTTCCTTCCCCTTCCCAAATGGCATAAGTAATTTCCCTTTGACAGCTCCTTTGCCTTTGTATTATGTTTTTATCTCGACACTTGCTAGAAATCTATTAGATTCTGACTCAGAGAAAGATCTCAGCCCTCGCCCGACACATTATCCCCTTGGACTGGACAGGGGACAGGACGAGGACAGGACGACAGAAGACACTGCATCAATCCTGGCCCAGACCCATGCACGTCGCCTGCATTCGTAAGTCTGCACATTTGTTTCCCTTTTTTGAGGGCTGGAGCCGGTTGGCTGCTGGGGTCTTCTACATATTCACAATTAATATTCAAGCAACCGTTTCCCCCAAAGACCTAATCCAGAATCCAGAGATGTTTAGCCAGAGAAATTTGTTTCGTTTTTAAGATGCAGATGAGAAAATAGCTATTTTTAACCTCATTTTGAGAACTGTTAAGTTTCTTGAATATAACTTTTAAAATAAATGATTAAAATATATAATAATAAATATTTGCATATGAAACATGTATTTTGCTTTGGATTTTTACTATATTTTCTCTCCAAATAATATCCCTTTTCCCTCAAATCTGGGATAAACCCTGACAGCACTGGCAGGACCCATCTGAGCAGAGACTTCCTTTGGCTTCACGCCCCGCCATTTGATGGGGTGCGAATTGCGATTCAGCAGGGTGCGATGCGACTTATCCGCAGTGTCCGAGTTTGGGGGAGTTCGAGTTTCCTCGAGATCCCTTCGCTCGCTACACATCCTTGGCCGCATTAAGTGTAGACATTATTCATTTTTGATGATGAATTTCCATGTCTCGCATGTCTAGGGTTTTTCCTCTCCTTCTCCTGTGTGTGTCCAGTAATAAGTAATAAGTGCAGAGTTGAGCAAAAAGATGTGAGGGAAAAAAAGTAAAATAAATAAATCCAAGTGGGGGAGGCACATGAAAAAACTTTTAGTTCTGTTGCTGTTTGGCATACAAATGAGTTAAAGTTTCACCGTGTGAGGGTGAGTGAGGAGGGGTTGCAGGGAGCAGGGAGTAGGGAGGGGAAAGTCCAGGAAAATGGCCACATTTTTTTTTGGTGTGGGGAGTACTTTTCCTAGAGATCGTGTTGATGATAGGGAGAAGTTTAAGTGAATTTTGGTTAGTATGGATTTTATGGTTTAATTTTGGTTTCAAAAGAATAAGGAATATTTTATTTAAATTATAATACAAATTGTTTGTATTTTCGAGCGGATTAAGAGGTTTTTTGGAGCGGTTTTCATAAAGGTTCTTAGCGGTTTTTGGAGCAACAATTTTCTGTGCGACTTTTAAAGCTGTTTTGGCGGTCTTTTTCCGTTGGTTTAAATTTTAAAATGATTTTGAACTTCGAAGCGAATTTGTTGCGATTTTAGCGGTATTATAGAGCGATTTATAAAGTAGTTTGTGAATCGTTTTGTGGCACAGATTCTGAGATGTTTAGCATGAATTTAAATTGATTATTTTTATTACTTATTATCTATGGAAAGACCTAGCTGGTAATTTCACTGGCTACTTTCTTAATTATTATCTATTACAAAATAAAATCAGTAAATAATTACACACCAAAAATCTAACCAAAATTCCATTTGGCAAAATAAAAAAGAAACTAAAACAAAAAAAAAGGAGCACTCCCATTTTCTCCACCTCCTTTTATTGGTCAGCATGTCCTCCACGCCCACGACATTTATCTCTGAATCAAGGCAGTGACAGGGCCTAACCATTTGTATCCTGTTCTCCTTAGTCCCCCTGCTGCCCCTGCCACACTGCCAGAGTTGTCATCACTTTCTCCACACACACACTTTCTCCACGGAAAAGAAGTCGGGAAAAAGGGGGAACTAGCTGAACGTTTGGAGCGTGTAAAACTCATAAAACACATTAAATCCAATCGAATAATCGAAATGTCACATTAGTTTCTAAAATATGACCAGCCAACACGTAAGGAAGTTACCTACCCCAGGATTCTCTATGCCTTTCCCCCGCAGTTAACGAGACACACACAGGACACACAGTAAGCCCAAAAAAAAATAAGAGAAAAAAACTCTTTTGAAACATCTTCGTATTCTTCTGTGTCTTCTGTGCACTTTTCCAAATGCCAATTTGGTCGTTGAACATTTCCAAACGATTTCATATTCAAGTTGCAGATACTCCCTGGCCCTGTCCTCCGCTTTTTATGCCTGCCCGTCCTGTGGGTATAATTTTAATGGTCAAATCGCTGCTGGGGAATTGTCTCGAGCCAATCTCCCTCCCTCCCTCTCCCTCTCTCTCTGGAAATGGAAATTGCTTTTCCATTATTTCCATGTGATTTTGTTGGGCATTGAAAACGCATAAAAGAAAGCATTTCGCATTTACAAATGCCTCTCGTAGAGCCTCAAGATTTATTTGCACGCTGAGCCCCGGGATATATATTGTAACATATATATGTTCAGTCTGGGTTTCGGATGAGTTTTGAAAAACAGAAATTGCCATCTTGGGATTTGTAGGTCATTGTTTTAATGTTTGTGTGGTGCTAGTTGTGGAAGAGGAGGGAAGGCGAGTGATTGTATTAGGAAATAAAAAATGAAGTGTCAAGGATTGTCGTTGGAAAATTAAAAATAATTGTTTACTCTAGATTATATATTAGTTTTCATTGAAAATACAACATAAACTTCTTATATTATAATCCTCTAATCATTTTCCCTTTATTTGTTGTCAGAATAAGCTCAATATTAAGCTGAATTAAGCAAGAACTTCCAAATAGAAGAGTTTGTTTTTATTTTAATACCAACAAAATTTCAATAAATTATATTTAAACAAGCATTCTACTTCTTAAACCTATTTCGGGTTAATTTTTAAGCAATCCCCCCCTGGGAACCATCAGTTTTCCATGATTAAACTAAGCCCCTTCAATGGCTAAACCCATTAAGTAACCCAAAACTGAGCGGCGTTAATGATTCAGCTATGCAGAAAATATGATTGATGACCTCTGACCACCTCTTCTCCCAACCCTTTAACACTTGTTTAACCCTTTTGTGCAGCTATTTAACCCCCAAACCCAAGGACTACCTCCCTCGCCGACCAAGTTAAAGTTCATTAAGAAGTTTTCCAGGCCAAAAATGGCGCCGCATCGTGACAGTGTGGAAACTCTGCACTTTTCCTGGGGGTGGCAAAAGTTCGAATGCTGAAAGCATTTCGCTGTTACCCTTCGCTGGGGAGAGATCCAAATCCGAGTCCGGATCGAAGTTAGCAAAGTGCAAAGTGCTTCAGACAGGTTAATGACCAAAGGCAGTTTTGCATTCAAACGAGCCGAGGTTGAGCTGCTGCAGCAACCCTCGCCCACGAGGGTTGCCATGACAGACGGAAATCTAATTTACAACATGCAACTGCCACATCGTGAGGGGGTGGCTTTTCTTATTTTCCCTTTGCTTTGAGGGGGAAATGGCGGTAGAGAATCTCTTGCCGAAGAGAGAGAGAGAGATTAATTACGCCTTGGGGGTCAGTTAATGAATGCTCGCTTTTGGCGATAAGGGGTTAATGTTTTCGCCTGCTCAAATTACCGGGAAAACTTTCTGTCGATGAGCATGACAAAAATTGGAATTTTCAACTCTTTTGTTGGAACACAGAACTCTTTCATTAACGCCACGGGAAATGGTGTTGCCACGATGATCCGGCAAATCGAGGAAACCCAAATGGAGGAAAACGTAAATGAAAATTATACTTGATTGATTTCATATTAATTTCTAAGAAAATTATGTTTGCCGGGGGAGAGGAGGAAATGTATGAAAAGCGGGGAGAGAAAATTGCATGAAAGATGATGTATGAATTTGTTTTTGCCAGGATAACTAAAAGGATTAAAAGGGGTGGGAAGTTATGTGAAGAATAAGTTGGGTTGAGGTTTCAGAAAAAGAAATAATAGGGGAAATTGCAAATTCTTTTGCTTGACATAAATATAAATATATATATAAAACATATTAAAATTAAATAAAGAAATGTAGAATTTATGAGTAACATTCTCTTGAAAATAATACAATTCTCTAATAGTAACAATTGTTTCTTAAGGGATTAGTTCAGTTTCATTAGAAGGATACCCTTAAAAAAATGTCTAAATTATGAAAAATATATACAAAATTTTCTATATTTAAATTCCATATTAAAAAGCCTACAGATAATTTTCCGTCTCGCACATTCGCATTCTTCCTCAAGCCTCTGCAATATTCTTTTTAAAATAAAATACCTACCCATATTAACTAATTTAAAGGCTCATATATCATCGACTG
Organism: Drosophila tsacasi; assembly: GCA_018904565.1. Classification (NCBI taxonomy): domain Eukaryota; kingdom Metazoa; phylum Arthropoda; class Insecta; order Diptera; family Drosophilidae; genus Drosophila; species Drosophila tsacasi. Next base: position 15,780 of record JAEIHY010019820.1, read on the forward strand.
CTTAAACAGCCAGGACACGTTTCTCTCACCCAAAAACCCTACCGAAAAAAAACCTAGCCTGGGGAAAATGTCAGCCCTCCAGCTGGACAAGCCAAGATATGGCCCATCAAAAATATACGAATGTACAAATGCCCAAATGCTCAAATGTTCAAATGTTCTTTTTAAATAAATGTCTCATTATGTGGCCGCCCACACACGTGTCCGCCTTACGGTTTAGTTTGGGGCAGGAGTTACCATTACCTGCCCAGAGATTTTTCACTGCCCTCCGACATGTGTCCAATCAGTGGCAACGTGCAACGAACCGTAGAACACACGGAAAGGGCCTCAGAGTCCTCTCGAGTTTGAAAAAAAAAAACAAAATACAAAAAAAAGAGAGAGGCAAAAATTTTGCAACATTTTATTTACACTACACAGAAGAGACACAGGACAAAATTGGAATTGGGGAGAGATGCCTGTGATTATTTGTCTTGTGCCAATATATGCCCTCCTGCATATCAAATACGAGACACAAAATTAAACTAAATAAGAAAATAAAGAAAATAAATAAAAAACAGTTCAATTTCAATGCTGATGAATCAAAAGTTGAACAGTTTCGAGTTCTTGTTCCTCTTTCATGTTTGTTTAAGGTTTCAGAATTTATACAACTCCCAAAATGGGCCAGATAAATGTCGGGTAAAACAGATGTTACATGGACTTTATGTACATACTGTAGATGTTAAATAGAGGGAGGCATCAATTAAATTAGGAATAATAATTTATATAATGTATATAGAGGCTTTAAAAAATAAAGAACAGCACTTAATATATTATTAAATGTCAAAGATACTTAATACTTAATACCTCTAGGTTTTCTACTATAAAATTTTACTAACTTTAAATTAAATAGATTTTTTGTGGAAGTAATTAAAAGCCTAGTTGAAAAATAACCCAAATCCAGTTAATTTCCACTAAACCTAAGGCCACTTCTTATTTTTGCTAAGCACCTCCCTGTCCAAAATGCTTCTAAAAAATCGAAACAGCTTTGAAGTATTATCCTGATGGATAAAAAACGCTTTTCTCCCCCAATCAAAAGTTCAAATTAGAAGTGAAAATGCCAGGCCAGAGCCCCTCACATGTCCAACCTGCCACTTTTCGACTAATCAAAATGCCTTTTGAATGCCTGAGTAATCAAGTTGGATTTTATTTTATTTTTTTTGTACAGCCACACCTCCGCACAGGCAGGGAAAAGTCAAAAGGAGAAGAAATGCGGAGAAATGCGTAGAAATTAGCACAGAGTTGAATAGACACACGAGTGGCAAGGATCTGGTGCAGGGGAATTGAAATGGGATTGGTATTCGAATTCGGCTGCCAGGATGAGCAAGAGGATAGGTTTTTTTGCCTCCAGATAAGACACTCACGCACAAATATATATTAGATATATATATATGTCAATTTCATTACATTGTTGCTGGAAAGGAGACCCCGAATTTCTTTTCTTTTTTTTTTTAATGAACAAAAACCGAAGGAAGAAGAAATGCCAAATAGAAAGTTGAAACAGAAATGCTCCAACATCAAATATTTGACTTTGTATTGTGTGAGGATATAGTATACATATATATATTTTTATATAAGAGATCGTATGTATTATACTGCCTGTGTCATGTGCGTGCCAATCAGGCGTGTGTCCTTTTTAGGAATTACATGACTTTCGGGCTTCTTTCATTCGTTTCTAAATTTTAAATTACTTTTGCCTTGTGTTGTTGTTTCGCCTCCTTTCTTCTACTCTCATTGGGGTCAAAAGTCCTTGTTGTTGGCCTGCTCCTGACACAAAACACATATCAAATACTGAAGGACCTTCTGCAGGTCGAACTTTTATTTCTGTACCTTGGAAAATTTTCATTTGATTTTCTGTTTTTTGTTTTTTTACAAGGTATTAAGAGGAGGGAACATATGTTAAAAAATTATATTCCCATAAATGAATTGTTAATTGTTAAATTAATAATTAATCCCTCTCAAAATCCTTATGAAGCAAAAGCATTCGAAATACCAAATCAATCTAAAGTTTTCCCCCAAAACAATTCAAGAATTTAAGTGCCCAAATTCTGGAAATAATTCGCAGATCCTTGCCACTTGAGCTGCTGGCTCATCAATCAACATCAGCCGCTCAAGTTGAATATGAATATGACATTTTTACGCAAATTACACGCCACTCGACAATTGGGCAAACACTGGCCTTCGGGGCAACAAGCTCGCTGGGATACATGGCCACAAAATCAGAGCTGGGACTGGGAAGCAGGACTCTCCTCCGAGTAATCAAGTGAGTAAATCAAATTTGAACAGTTTTTCAGCTACTGTTGCGCTATATGCCATGCTTTTCCCCCGTCTTGTCCCTGTTTTTAAACGCATGAAAAATGATGGTCAGGACAATGGACAAATACTGGAGCAGGATCAAGTGCTCTGGGAGAGTCCTGGGACAGCTCGGTCATTCATCATGACACCCTTCGGTGGTGGGGACTCCAGACTGCGACTTGGACGACGTTCTCGTTTATTATGCAAGCTCACTGCCACTGGCAGTGCCACGGGGCGTATGAGCGACGAAATGCTAATCTCGAGACGGGAGAAACCACCCCCGAAAAGCGGGATATTAATGGAATCTCACAAGTGTCTGTGTGTTAGTCCCACATGCAAAATGGTGCTGTGGTGCTCTCTTGGCAAATGCCATGATTGATTGACTTTATGTAAATTCCTGGCAAGCCACTTAAACTCCCCGCAAAAACTGGTGTGTCCCAGCCTGGACCAACCATCCATCTAACATTTTATTTATTTTTATTTTTTCAGCCAATCTAATCAACGGAGAGTCCGCCTTCATTTTTATCGGACTCTGGGGCTCGATTCCCCTGCTCTTACACATAAATGCAATTTTTTATTGCCGCATATCTGCTGGATCTGGAATTGTAAAATCTAATTTGTTGTGAAAATGTTGGCCTAAAATGGAAAATGAAAACACAATTCGATTTTCAATTGCGTAATGTTGCGTATGGAATTGGTTTTGGTTAGAGCGGAGTTGGTAATTCGATTTCAGAAGTTATGGCTGGATCTGGTATATGAAAGACTTTGAGAAGGGTAGTGCGATATTTTCTTTATCATAAAAGGTCAATAGTGGGCAAAGGGAGGAGTTTTATTGAATGTTTTGGGAAGTTATTTCAGTAGTATTTTGTATGAAAATTATATGCTCTTTGTTACATTTATAAACAATTTTTAAGGGATTTTATCAAAGGTCTGGTGAAGATTTAAAGATTGTCTTGACTTTGGAATTTATGTTTCATTATTAAGACTTTAATTGATCAGTGAATAAAAATAGTATTAGTTCAACTAAGAAAGGTTTACGAAGTTAAATAATAATAATATTAATAATAATTGCCACACTTAAACAAATATTTTATAGGTACTTTAAATGAAATATAAAAATAATAAGTTAATAAATTAGTGCTCTTCTTTGGATTTATACATTTTAAGAGCATTTTTGAGAGGACCTTTTGAGTAAATAAAAGCATTTTACATCCATTTTTAAGCCCGATTTACCACCACGAACCCTATAATAAATAACAAACCCTTGCCATCACAACTGCCATTATTTTTTGTTGTTATATATTCCTGAAATATTTTTAACAATTGTGCGTGCTGTTCGCGGAGCAGAAAACAGGAAATGCTGAAATGTCACTAAGATGCTGCTGCCATCAGCATTCTCCATTCAGCATCCGACGGGATGTGGATGTGGATGTGTGGATGTGAATGTGCCACAAGGAATAAAGGACTAAGGGGCTCCCCAAATGGAGAAGCTTACTCAGATGTCATCCTGGAAGATGGCAGGCGTAACGAATGGCAAAAACGACACAAAGGACGACGCTGGACGAGGGGTAAAATAAATAAATTATAAAATTATTTCGGCATAATAACATGTCAGGGTTTTGCCCCCTTCTCGCCTTATCGCTCCGCAACCCTCATGGGGTCGAGTTGGCGGAAAAAACAACACTGTTAACATGGAAAAACTCGCCTCTGGCCGCAGACCACAAAAAATTATACATTTTTCGAGGTTATTTTTTTACATTTTATTCATGTTTTTCCTACCCTCGTGTGGTTGTGGCATCAAGTGCGTTTTCAGGGTAATCTTTCATGTGGGATTTGCAGGCAGACACTCTCCCTCAAGTTCGAAATTTTGTACTTTTCTCTATTTTTTTGCGGCTAGATTGTTTCCACCTTCATGGACCTTTGCCCTTTTCGGGTGTGTGTGCGGAATTTTATTTGTAAATTTATTTTCTTTGGTCAGATTCTATGGAGGGTTGGCCAAGGGGGAAATATTTTTTTTTTTAGAATGAATTGCGAATTCGTTTTACATTTAAAAAATAAAATAACTCTCAATGAAGTTCAGAAATTCGTTCTGCTCTCGAGGATCAATATTTATTTGAAATGTTTTCATAGCGTTAGAGTTGCAAAAAAGCTGCCCAAATTATTCGCAATTTTTCCCGTCATGACATTCATCAGAATTTTCATGCATTTTTTATGTGTGCGAACACTTAAGGAATAAACTTTTGTTTACACCCCAGTCCCAGGTCTCTGGGGGGATTTGTCCCAAGTTTCGGATTGTGAGACAAAGTGCTAATGCTGCCCAAATGGAATTTAAATCTTTTTTGTATTAGCTACGTGTTTTAGGCATATGTGCTTGGGGTTTTTTTTGGTTATAACTTGTAAGTTAAGGGTGTTTACACAGGGGTGAAATGTAAATAAGTAATCTGTGAATTTAACATGCTTTTAGAGGAGTTTTTTGGGTGAAAAATTCGGGATAAATTCTGGTGATTCCTTTCAACAGTTGGGAATAATTATTCCCTTTGTCTGAGACTGCAATTTGTCTAATTTCTTTCTTTCATCTATATACAAATCTTGTATTTAATTTCAAACCCAAAATTGATCACATTGCATGACGCATTTGTTGACCGTTTCTCTTTGTTCTGTTTGATTGTTCCAATGCCATCAATTATTCAAAGCTTCGCATTTCCATGCGCTTTTATTTCCAGCTCTTACGACCATTTCTTATTTATGAACATAAAACTGTTGCAGCAAACAAAAAAATAAAGACGAAATTTGGGAAATGAAAAAAAATTGAAGAGCCAAGCAAAAATGGCAAAGAAAAGGAAATGGTAAGAAAAATCAACATAATCATCGATGCAATTTCATTGAGGAGCAATTCAAAAACATAGCCCCCAGACAGACAGAGGGATGCCAAATGGCCAAAGATGATGACAATGGATGAATGGATGAGCACAGGGAGTGGGCATCGAGGAGGGAGTGGGCCTGGTCAGCGCACTTTTGAGAGCACTGTGGGGTAAGGAATATACCTAAAAATGTAAGGGAAAATATATTTGAATACATAATGTATCATATATTATTAGGGAGCTCAGATATAATGGTAATAAAGCTCAAATATTACCTTATATTTATTTATTTATGTTAAAAATACTGAACTCTCACATAATAATTCCGTATTTACTTTTTAGTTCTCTAATAAAGTTAAAAAATATATTCATACCTTTAAGCACCATTATAAAATATTATAATTTAATATATAAGTTAATAAAGCTCATCGTGAATCTTTAAGGCATTTTAAAGTTCCTACATTTTAAAGCTCTCATGAAATAATGGTGTAGTTATTTTTTGCTTCATGGAAACTACTTCTATATGAACCATAAATTGAATATATAATATTATATAGTGTTTCAAAATAATATATTCAATAACTATAAGCACAACTATAAAATAATTCATAAATAAATAAGTTAAAGAACCACATCCTTAATCTTATAATGTGTTATAGAGTTTCTAAAAACATATACAATTACTTTAGCACAAATAAAATATTTTTAATTAAAACATAGACAATTTATTTTTGTTTTCGACGTGATTATGTTCCAAAATAATGTTCAAATATTATTATATATATTTTATTTGTAAACATATATAAAATTTTTTTCCACTGTGCCGCCGGTAAGCAAATTGAGTTTTGTTTTGTGGCTGTTGCTTTTGCTTTTCACATTTGGCAGTTTTATTGGTATGCATACAAACGCACAACGAAGCAGCCACACAAAGGTCCTTGCAAACACATACAAGCACACAATCACACCATCACACACTCACCCACATACCCCCAAACACACTCAAGTGAAGATACATTTTATTACGCCGGACAGCTATTTTCAATATATTACCCGAGGCATAAAAGGCAAAAGCGCACTTGCTCGCTCGCTATTTGCTCTTTACATACGCGTCGCTGAAAGGATATCTAAGGATATCTGAGTGCGTGAGTGTGTCCGTGTGCTTTCCATACTAAAAAACGCATAAATAAGGACCCGTCCGAGAGGAAAATAACTGTTATGGTGCTGGTGGTGCGCCAGGATCTGCTCCTGGCTGCTGCGTGGTGGTTTCCCATCGCATCGCTTCGTCGTCCTTTTGGTGGTTGGTTTTTTTTTGTTTTCTTTTTTTTTTTTTGTTTCTTTTTGCTTTTTATGCATAAAAAGTGCTTAGCATAAAGTCGTAAAAAACGTATTTGCCGCCATATATATACAAACGTACACAGAGGACGAGCCCATCGATGTTGTTATTGGCAGGATGCCTTTGGCCAGGGCTTTGGCCGATTTTCCCGCTTTCCCGCTGCTGCTGCTGCTGCTGCTGGTACCGATTTAGATGCTTCCGATAAGTTTGCGTTCGGCTAGTGCCGGTGCTTATTTGCGTTATTATGAATTTATGACACTTTGGCCGAGATGTACGACGCGCCAGGGGTCGCTGGATCGAGTGGGTGAGTTGGTATTTTTGCCATTTGCCAGGCGGACACAGTGGAAAAATGGGGGGAAGGCTGCAATTAAGGATAAATTATGAAATGCATTATGTCATTTAATTAATAATAATAAAAATATTGGCATATTTGGATATTGTAAAGGCATCTCTCTCCTGATACCTTTATATACTTTTCTATTTCTTTAAATCTTTTCTATTTATCATATATCTTTTCGGTTTTTTCTATATTATCTAGAAGTTTTCCATACACTTTTTATCATTTTATTAAATTTAAAATATGTATTATTTTAAATTACAATAATATTTAAGCCATAAGCTCTCCTATTATTTGATTAAATTAATTCTATTGAAACCAGTTTTTTGTTTCTCTTATTATTTTCCAACAAATATTAAGACCCAAATCTTTTTTATGAATCTATTAAATACATTTATATTCAACCCAGTTCTCTCTTAACTCTTCCTCAACAATTTCCCTACTTTCCCAATAGAGAATGCATATTTTTTCCCAGTGCACATTCCTGCCAACGCAGTGGTGAATAATCGCTGCAGCATGAAAAATACGCTGATTCGCAGGAAAATCTTTGCCCGTGCCGTTTGACCGTTTCCCCCCTCACGGCTTTTCTCTCTTGTTCGTGGCAATGCTTTTCCGGCCTTTGCCTTTCTTTTCGTTTGCTGGTGTTTGCTTTTTTATCTGCGCAAGGACCCCAGCCATTTTTTACGCAAATCGTCGACGCGCCAAATGTCCAGGCCTATCGAGCCAATAACCGGCTCGCTCTCTGGCTGGGAGCCTGGGAAGGACTTGAATCAGCTTTATTGCGGGCATCATTATTTTTATTATTATGACCACTTACATTTCCCGGACACCCACACCCAGGCCGCGCCATGAATTTTCCCCTCTTCGTTTGAGTTTTTTTTTCTGCTCCTCTCTCTCTTTTTTTCGGGAATGTAAATGCTGCGCCTTGGCTTTGGGCCTGTTTTTGGGAATCAACCAAAAACGCGTAAATAACTTCAACCCATTTGTCCGGCGATGGGGGCAGGCCGTATATAAAAATAAATTGAATTCGAATGCTAATTTTATGTTAATTGAAAGAGGGTTTTTATGCAGCTGTAGATTTTATGTCCTGTTTTTTGCCCTCGTCCTCAAGGAGTTCCATTTTTTCTTCCGCTGGCTTTGCTGTGGTCAGCAGATCCCCGGCTACATTTGAGGCATTAGCACTAAAAGCATCTCATCACTCGGTAATTTTTCGTGTAATTTTTACGCTGCTTTGCGCATAAAATTCAATGGCCAAAATGGTAAAGTATCTCTGCTCCCTGCTTTGAAATTATCTTTCATTAACTTTGTGGTGAATTGATAGTTTCGCCTAAAAGCATGCAACATAAATTATTTTTATTTTCGCCTCTAATGTTTTTGTTTACAATTTTTTGTTTCGGTTGTAATTTTGGTCATAACCAAGGGATTTACATAGGTCAAAACGGCACTCACATTTGGTTTAAGTGATTAAGGAAAATGTCTTGTTATTGTGAGTAATTTTGTGGTTACTAGTTTGGGTTGGTTAGGGAAAATATAGTGGAGAATAACTAAATTATTTATAAAAGCATTTTCTGAAGATGTTTTTTATTTAATTTAATTAAATTCATTAAAATAATGAATAATACTAATAAAAATAGTTGTATAAGTAACTTTTTGTAAGCTTTAAATGTTTAAAAAAGATATTCACTATATTTTTATTTATTTTTTTTTTGTAACAATACATTTTAAATCATATTTAAATATTCTTCCCCGAATAACTTTCTTCTTTTATTTAAATTAAATCTAAAAAGATTATTTATATACATCTTTTAAGTGTTCCCTCTTAATTTCTTCACACATTTATTTACATCAATTTCAATTAGCAACTTTTCCTTGACAAATTCCAGTTTAAATACCAAGAAACGAATCTCTTCGCCTTGAATCCCATACGAAACAAGTTGCACAGCCTCCTCGCCCCATCCTTCGACTGCCTGTCTGTGCGAATACATTGGAAAACGGATATCCTGCTGCAGGGCAGACAGATCTCGCACACGCTCCTTGCAGCAGGAAACTCCGAAAGGCAGACGCCCCGCCTTTTCTCGTATTTCCACCTCCCGGTTTTCCCCCAGTTCTTATCTTGCACGCACAGTCTGGAAGCTGTATTCAGTCTACACATAAGGAATCACATCCCAGACCCCCAAGCTCATGCAAAAATAGGGAAGTTTTACCTCCAAAAAAAAGGGGGAAACCCCAAGAGCAAAGAGAATTTTCTTGTTCATTTTCCCTTTTTTCGTATTTCCTTGTTGCTGCTGCTGCTGCTGCTGCTGCACATATGTATAGCGGAAAAGCCACCATGGCAAGTGACATAAAATCGATTTTATTTGCTCTGTCTAGAAACATTTGGTTGTAGATATTCAAGGCGACTTTGTGCATTATGGAAAAGCTTACCTTGCATTGCCGGTGTCATTAGGGTAACAAAAAGGGAGTTTTGTTTAAGCTTGGTGGGGTTTTAATTTTAAATGAATTTTAGTTATAAGTTATGTATATTTCTAAGTAATTTTTTAAATATTTTAAGTATTTACCCAGATAAATATTACATATTCAGGTTAGAAATTAATAATCTTACCTTAAAACTCAATTGAAAGCTTAGAAAAGTGAGAATTTTATTTTGTAAATTTAAAATTAAAGCTTAATATATGTTCAAATATTTTCAAACAGTTTTAAAAATTACCCTCCATTTTCTAAAATTCTTTTTTGCGCGAAAGGGATGTCAGTTTAATTTTTTAGACGCCATTTGAATTTTTTTAAATCTTCTACAACCCAAAATCACCCTTCAAGACCTCTGAGCTTCTGGTTAACCCCAACCCCTTTGCGCCTCATTTGCATTTAAAATAAGGGTGGCCTCAAATTTACATAGGGGTGGCTCTCATACCATACAATTCCGCTTCCCATAAACTCCACCAAATCAGAGCACATAAATCTTCGGCTAGTAAAAATTATATGCATTTGATTAGTCATAAATTCAAATGGCGAGGCAAAAGTTTAGCCAAGGAAACGAAGCCATGAACCATGATTATTGTATGCATAATTTCGTTCCTCGTCTTTATCCTGCCGCAATTTTTATGATTGTTATTATTATGCATGCAAGGCAAGCGAAGATATATGTATACCCCCGACATTCGGAAATTTCCGAAATTTTCGCAAACTTGGCAGTTCTAACGCTTCACTGGCGGCGGCGGCTGCCACGGGGTTTGGGGTTAAGGTTTTCTTCCCGGGGCCCTGCTTCTGATTCATTGTTGGCGCTTCTTGGCCACCCACACAAAACTTTCTGCTCCAGCCACAATAGGTGAAATCCCTGCCACATCCGGCATACGAACACATCCCGACCTGGACGCGGCTCATTAGCATCGAGCAACCCCGGCGAGCAGTCCTGCCAGTTGGGAGATTTATGTGCTGCGTTGTCATAAACCTAAATATGCAGCCATTTGAACAAGTTGATGGGGAAATGTGACTATAGCTGAGAGCTAAGTTTTGTTTTCTCAAAGTTAAGCGGGATTTTTGTGGAAGGAAAGGTCTTTTATGGTATGGAATAATTATTTTGGGGAATTTCTGAAAGAAAAGATGGTTTTAAAATGTTTGATTTTGAAATTTCATTATGGCTTCAAGTAGTTAATAGAAAATTTTAGAAAATTAAAGGTTCTGTAAACTTATTTCTGGGTAAAAATATGATTTGTAGGACAAAGATTTAGAAGGTTTTCGTTCTGTGAAGTTTTTGAATGGAATGCCTTTCACTTTCTGAGTTTTAAATGCTAATTATAATAGAATAATAGACTCTTAAAATAAGTAAATGATAATAAATTGCATTGAATTCATGCAAAATAGTACAAAGTAATATTAAGTAATATAATAGACAACATACAAAATTGTGGAAATATAATAAATAAGTCAATTTTACATGTTCTTGATTACTCTTTAGATGCTCTTAGGCTTTAAAGTATTTCTTTTGTTCTTAAAACATCAAAAATACAATAAAATCACAAAATACTTCCCAAATTGAAGTTTTATATAGTTTTCTTCTTATTCCATCTAAATTTCCCCACTCTATAATTATTTCTTTTCCCCTAATTTCGGCACGATAAAAGAGAAAACTCACTATTTTCCGATCTTGATTACCATCTTCCCGCAAAAACTAATTTAACAAATGTATTTCACAAAAGTATGCAACAAATTGCAAACGGAAAGTTTAAAAATAGCAAAAGGAAACCATCAAATAATGGCCAAGTCAAAGAAAAGGAAAAAAGGGAGTTTTCAGAAGAAAAAAACTCGGCTCCTGCGAAGAAGAAAATCCAGCCAGTGGCCTGTCAGTCAAGTGAAAAAAGGGCATTAAGAGCGAAATTTTGTTGGAATTTTCACTTTACAATTTGTGGGCCAAAATAAGAAGAGCAAATAAAAGGAAAATAAAATCGTGGCGAAGAGGTCTGGACAGGCCAAGATAATGCCAGGAATGCGAGGGGGAAGGACTGAACTGGACTTTGATTATAATTCCAACACCTACAAACTGAACGGCTGGGGGAGTGCGAGGCGAAATTGCGACGACGATTGACAGTTGAAAATATAAAAGCGGATTTGTGTCCATCCAAGTTTCATGTGTGCTCGAAGGGTGGGATTCAGATTCACCCTCAGTCGAGGTCCTTAGTCGAGATGAAAGGGAAAGAATCCCCACACACACACACCACACACACACTCTGCAAGTCCTGTGGGAAGTGTGAACGAATGTTTTGCTGCAGATAAGCAAAATATCTGTAATAAGAAATTCTTTTTTATTTTCTCTCTCTTCCGTCTGAAGTGTTTTTTATGCCACACGTCCTTTCCCTTCATCCATTCATTCGTTGTTGTGTGTTTTATTCGCTTGCTTTATATTCAAAGTGATGTCCTGTGGGGCATTCGTTGTCCTGATGTCCTGTTTTTATACGCCTCTGTGCGAGAATGTCCATCAGCCGGTCGAGATGCGTGCCTAAGACGATTTCTTTTATTATTTACGGTAGGTTTTCCGTTCGCCGTTTTTCCCGGGACTTGAGGAGGTGGTCTGAGGAGGGGGAAATGAAATCGCTGGATAGAACAGACATATGTCCAAAATGCTCATTGTTGTGCGCCATTGTCAACAGCCAAAGAACGTCGTTGTCGAAGAGTTGCGGAAGCTTCAGCCTGACAGTTCCGATAAGCTTCACTAATTTCAGTTTACTTCCTGTCACAATAAGTCTGAGCAAGTCTCTAAATTAATAAATTATTTTAAGGGAATTTAAATGCTTTAAATAAAAATTCATATAAGTTAAGGTAGTAAGAAAATTAAGTAAATACCAAATAGAACCCCAATAAAGAAAACTATCAGCTGAACATATTAACAGCACCTAGCAGGTTATTAAGTAAACTAAAAACATATTTTAAAACAGTAAAAAACATTTTTAAATTACCACAATGATTTCTTTATAATATTTAAAGTTTAAAACCCATTTTTAAAATAAATTAAAATGCTACCATATATTTTCTTTCTCCCACAAATGATTTCCGCATTTACCACAGCATTTTCCCCTTCAAAATTATTCAACAAAATTCCATTAGCTTTAGGTGTTGGCTAGGAAAATATTTATTAAATAAAAATGCATTTTATTGCTACCATAAAATCCAGTCGAGCCCATGGCGTGCCCCTGATGCAAAACTGGAACACAAATGAAATACATTTTCATATGCATAGCTAATTGTTGGCCAAAGGAAAAGCTCTTTTGGTTTGCATGCTATCTGGCCAAAGTATTGTATGAAAATAGAGTGTTAATTTATTGGTCTGGAGGTCCAGTCCACAGTCCAGCACAGTCCAGTCCACTCCAGCTGCGATGGCCACCTGTGGTGTGCCTCTGCATGAATTTGCAATATTTCACACTTTAGTAAATTTGCATGATGCATCCACACCATGCACCGTGCCACACGAACTGCTCAGAAAGTCTGCCTCCGAACTGCCTCCGATGGTAATTAGTTTTGAGTCCAATCAGAAGCTAAATCTAAGCTATATATAGTATATCTTCTGGGTATCCACATTAATGGTATCTGAACTTACGCATATTTATGGGATTTTGTTTTCTAACACGAAGTTTGATGGGCAAGAAAGATAGATATTTATGTATTAAATAATATTCTTGGTTGAGTTATGGCTTGCTGGAGGATTAATTCTTTAAGTTATAAAATTATAAGGAATACGAATTTAAAGTCTAATTTATGGTTGACTAAAGTTACAGTGAAATAAATTAATTTCCAGAGTAATATTTAGGTTTATCTGGTAACCTCCAATTAGAGCTTAGCTCCGTGTTGTTCAGAGTAATATTTAATATTTCAAAAGATTTTTAAAGGCTCATTAATTATAAAATATATTTCATAAATTCTTTTTAAAAAATAAACCTTCAAGCTTCTTTACATTTCGTTCTAATTAATCCTAATCAAAGACTGCATTAGATTCCGGTTCTATGCAAAAACTAGGCTCCAGATTGTGGCTATATCATTAAGATATACAAGTCCATCCGCTATATACATATCTGTAGAATCTGGAAAATTGATTAACCAATACAGATCTTGAGCGGAAATCTCACGCAAAGCCGCTGCCTAACTGGATCAACGTAGATTTATATTAAATTATTCCCACAGACATGTTATTAACTCGCCTAATAATGGCTTGTGAGCTACCAACTAATCGCCGAATGCCTTGTAGAGAGTGCCAGACCTGCAGATGGGTTTTTCCTCTCCAAGATACTGTTTTCTGAAATGCGTATTAAAAACAAATTACGCTTTAATGTGTTTATTAGTTAAGCGCATGGATTAGGCCTGGGTGGATTTGCATGCCTGATTCCCATAAAAACCCGCCGAGTGAGCCTGGAGCTGGGGCGTGGTCTCTGGTCTGGAGTGTAAATTTGAAATGTGCTCGCTGGTTTATTTTTGCATATAAATAACTCGAAATGAAAACGAAAATTCGCCTCACGTGAGTTAAATCATTTGCATGTCTAAGGAGCATTAGAATTAAATGCTAATCGCCAACTCCCCGCCATTATCAATTTCCATTCCATCAGTAGAGGCCGTCAATTTCCGTAGTTGGCATAATTTTATGTCTTACTCGGTTCAGATAGCCCATCTTGGGCGGTATAATTATGGGTTAGCCGTGATGACCTGATCTGGTTTACCGAGGCGGCGGTACTGGCTGTGAACTCTCTTTCACAATTTGTCTATGAATAGACAATTTCTAAAAACAGAACATTTTGTGTAAATTCAAATTGGTTCGTTGCATGACGGCAGCGATTTACTAGGAACGTCATAAATGTGGGTAAATATTTATTTATATGTGTATTTTGATGTATTTTAAATGTTTATGCAGCTCAGCAGTTTAGGAAGAGGCTTGGCTTATAAAATAAATCTTGAATTTTTCACAGAATTATAAAACTTTACGGATTTCTTGAGAGTTATGGCGTGCTTTCTGTCAGTTTTTGTGGCCATTGTTTCAATTAAGTTTTGAAGATTTACTAGGCTTTCATTTTAGATTTTATTTGTATTTACTTTTTCCTAAATTTATTCTTTAAATAGCCAAAAGTATACAGTTGGATCCCCACTTTAGATGCAGATTCCCAGCAATTTTCTTTGAAATTATACTCTGCCTTAAGTGGACGTCTTTGCCTTAAAATTAAAGATTTTACTTGAGATTTTGAATGCATTGTATTCATCCTTTTTATGAGAATATTATAAACTGAAACATGCATTTTAAAATCTTTACTTAACTAACTAAAGGCCAAAGATTGTTGCTTAAATAAGCACTACAACTTTTTAATTATAAAAGAAAATTAAACCTTTGGCATTCCTTACTAATTGTTTGTTTTTTTGTAATTTTATTTTCTTTATTTTTCCATCTTGTTCAGTTTATTAACACCAAGCATACATTTTTATGTTTATTATTTTATTCATTCCTCTACGAATTTAATTAAATTTCTCGCAACAATTTTCAGCTTTAAAAAACTCATTACACACGTTTTTTTTTTTTTGTAACTCCGATAAAATAAACACAAATAAAACCCAAATGAAATCCAAGATTATAAATGGCATTTTATGATTGCAGCTAATAAATTAAGTTAAGGCTGCAACAAAAGACTCAAGGAGCGAACGTGCTCAGTTGCAAAGCCATAAAAAATGGGAAAATTATGCCGACAAAATAACTCTGAGATATTATTGTTATTTTTCAAAATTAATTTAAGTTTCTGGCCACCGCAGTAGCAGCACATGGCAACAAATCGCTGGGCAGGCATACAAAAAAACAAAAACAAAAAATAAATACAATAAAATAGAAACCGAAATAAAAGAAATATTAAATAAATTATAAGGTGAAATGGGAGATGTTGGCTTGGGTGCAGTTTTGCGTATCCAAGTATCTTTTGCATTGTTAAAGTCTTTATTTCCTCGTTGTTGTTGTTGCTGCTGCTACTATTGTTGCTTTTTGGTGAGTTAAAGAACTATGGTGTTGTTGTTGTTGTTGTTGTTGCTGCAGGAAAGCGACAGCAGCGGAAATTAATGAGCTTAATTAACAACACGCAGGGCGTATGGCTTACGGAGTCGAAATGATATCATTGCATGGTCGCTGGGCTGAAATTTTCGGTGCTGTGCATTTTTATTGCCACTTTAGCTAAGGATTTTACTAGTCCATATTTCTGTGCTGTGCTGTTTGCAAGTATTATTAGTTTTTGGTTTTTACTGCCAATGCATGTCTATCGGCACAATTAAATTTGTTGCACTCGCTGCACAAAATGCATAAACAGTTGCGGTGCTGACTCCTCTGTTCACAATTTGGCACGCAAATTGTTGCAGTATTTGCTTAAGGCCTCCAACGAGGCAGAAACCGAAAAATCAAATTAAATATACATTTGTTCCCAGTGCTAATTACAGCAAATTAGAAGCGATAAAAATCAGCGAGAAGAAATTGGGCAATAATATTCGAGGAAATTGAGTGCAGAGAAATTGTGTGAATGGAAAAGAAAAGTATTGTTAAGTGGCTCGAAAAGACCAAGTTACTAAATAAAAAATTATTAATAATAAGAGGAATTTTCAATATTAAACAAATTTAAAATTAAGTTAAAAGAAATTTTGTTCTGCTTTGCAAAGACGTGCCCTTACTTTAGAAATATAAGTAATTTGGGACTTTAAATTAAAGGTATTCATAAGAAAATTATAAAAAAAAATATAAAAAATTTAGAACATATTACTAATTTAAGTTTTCTTTTTATATTAATGTATAATACATATTTTTAAAGTACATTTGTCTTTTGAAAACTGCTTCTAGGAATATAAACATTAAATAGTAAATTAAAGACAAAAATAAATATTACAA
>JAEIHY010019823.1:0-54788 GCA_018904565.1 Drosophila tsacasi
TCAAGTTCTTTTTTGGGAGACGCCAGATCCTCCGGCTTGGCCTTTGGTGGGCGACCACGTCTCGTGCTCCTTCGTAGCGGCTGTCCCTTGCTCTGTTCGTTGATCTTTGCAGGTCCGTTGGCGCCGGTCTTTATCTCTGCGCCCACGAACTTTGCCAGAGGCACGTCCGAATCACTGTCCACTACTTTTTCGTTTTTAATACGACGCTTGGGCTGGGAGAAACCTTCGGCGTGAGAGCTCAGTCGCTTGGTGGCGCCTGTTTTCCTTTCCGTATTGACTGGGTCCTCGAGTAGCTCCACCTTGGGCAGGGGTTCCAGCTCGTTGACCTCCACCTTTACTTCAGTAGGGGCGAAGAAGCCCTCGGCCAAGGCATCCAGTTCAACGGCAAACAGAGGATTGATGGCCTCCTCCGTTTCGGCGCAGAACTCAATAGCCACGCTTTTTGAGTCTCCTCTGCCTGGCTGTTGGTGAAGCCTGGAGACCCGTTGGTGGAACTCATCGAAGCTGCTGACGCACTGCCAGCACTCCCGGCAGACCGCGTCATCACCGCCAGCAGTGAGCACCTGCAGGAGAAAAGAATCCCAGTCAATATTATGCACAACTTGTGATCATGTCGCGCAGCTTACCTCGAAAAACGAAAAATGTTTGTTAATGGTCCCCTTAATGTTTAGCCGGACGCCCTCGGCGGACAGGAGCGGGTAGCTGCCATCGGAGCAAACCAAGCATAGCACGCACACGGGCATGTTGTAGTTCGATTCCGTATCAGTGAAAATCCGCTAAAGAAGCTTCATTTTTCAACTCAATGGTTTTGTTTATGGTTTTTGCCAAAATTTGTTTTCGTCCAATGCAAAACAGGGTTGTCAGATGCATGATGCAATGATACCGATAGTTTTGGTGCTAGGCGATAGTCATTGCATAATTTGATAATTTGAGATATAATCAGAATATTGTGTATACGATTTGTTTAAGAATTTCTTAAAAAACAAAGGTATAAAAAACGGAAATGTAGGTTTCTCTAAAATATTTATAGTGACAGAAACATATTTTTAAAAATTCTGTTAACCCAGTGGAATATATTTTTTTATTTACTTTTATATTATTTTTTTATATTTGGTTGTTTAGTATTAATCTTCAAAATATAGCTAATTTCAAACTAATAATAATTACAAATTCAATAAGGGGTGACAGCCCTAATAAAAATTCCTAACGCGTACTTAAAGCGTTTCAAGCGTAGACTCTGAAAAATACCAAAACACAAAGCACGCATTCTAACCACAGCTGTTGCTTCCGTGCCGAAATTGAAATTTATAGAAATTATTTTGACTTTCAAGCCCAAAAATGGGAAAGAACAAGGTAAAAAGGATTAAGGCCATGAAGAAGTTAAGGGCGCTGGAGAGGAACGCTCAGTGGCACACAGGCGGGGCTACCTCTCAGGAGGCTTCGAAAATTCTGCTAAGCCTGACAGGGAAGTCTCCGCAGAAAGATCAACTTCGCGCTAAATCGTTTCCGGTGAGTCCTTATTTATATTCCAGAAAATAATAATATTTCGGAGACAATCCGGAGTTAGCGTCGCTTTAATGCGCAGTATCCGTTTTCCCGCGTGTTGTGACCGAGGGGTTTGGGGCACCTCGGCGTAGTGCGCAAACGCCAGGGCCCAAACCCCAACATTTCCAACGAAAAGTGAAAAGTGAATAGTTCGAGAAACGCCAGACAGCCGCCGAAACTGAGCTGCGTTCGTTGAATCCAGCGATTCCTAGAGGCCAAAGCGACAGCGACAAGAACCCACCAAGCATGGAGAAGATCTGGAAGAAAGTCTGCGACCACCACGATGTGCCTGAACAAGTGGCCAAGGAGTGGTTTTCCCGCATCCAGGAGCACCTGAGCACCGAGAGCCCTTCGCGCGCCTACCACAACTGGCACGAGATGATGCAGCGCAAGGAGCCCCATCTGGCAGGCTGCGCCAATCCCAACATCGTGCTGGCGGCCTTCTTCCAGTACTACCACTTCGATGGCAACCGCAGCTGCTCGGAGGAGAACATCGAGGTGTTCGAGGAGTTCTGTCACGATGCCGTCATCGAGGATGTGAGTAACGCTCGGCGATAATTCCCCCTACCGCTCTCTGTACGGATTATTTGTTCCTATCCGACCTCCAAATAGGACCGCGCCAAGAGTCTGGTGTGCAATCTGCTGGGGCGCAAGACTCCGGAAAATCAGTTAACATGGTGCCATGACGACGAGGCCAATTTGCTGCAGGATGTGGACCTGGTGGTTCTTGCGTGAGTATCATGACCCAACCCATCCCCCGCTCGCTCTCATACCCACGTTTCGACTCAAGTGCTTCACCGGAAGAGTACAAGCACTACACTACACTGCTGCGTTCGGAGTACGCCAATCTAGATGACGCCACATACAAGGCCATGCGCATCAAGGTCCTGGAGACGCTGCTGATGATTCCCTCCATCTATGCCACCGGCGAGTACCACGACAAGTACGAGGAGCTGGCCCGCACCAACATTCGCTGTGAGATCCGCGAGCTGAAGCAGCAGTAGGCTTTACTAGGAAAGGATGGGCATGCGACGGGGCTGCTTTGTTTACTGCAATTGAGTTGTGTACTTACGGGCCGTTTTACCTCGTTTGGCTGCACGGCCACCGCTAATACCAGGGAGCTGTCCTCTCCTCGGCCGTGCATCTGTTTAGTTTAACTCTTAAGTTAGGTCAAAATCAAAATTGATTTCCTAGTTAGTGTGTACGCCTAGATATATATACGTAAGCCCTGTAGACACTATCCAGCTCGCAATAAATTGATGTAAATGAATGTAACGAAAAAAGAACCCTGTAGTTTTATTCAAAAGCACTATAAAGCACTATATAAGCCCCTGAAACTAGAGGAAACTCTAGGCCGCAGTAAGTAGAAAACAAGAAAATCATTCCACTGCCGACTGACTAACCAATTATTCTCGTTATTTCCCTCAAAATTGAAGGCAACCTCACAAAAGAATAAGGAAGCGCCTAGCACCAGCGCTGCAAGCTCAGCCAGAGCAGCTAGTCCATCCAAAAAGAAGCCGTTCAAGAAGTTCAAAGACAACCTAAACAAGGTATGTAATAGCAATTCGAGAACCAATCTAATTCTGCTTTTTTTGACCCCAGAACTCACCGAAAAGATTGCAGCGCAAGGCACATCCCTACAATAAATGGAATGGCAAACAAAATATTACAAAGCTTATGAGCTCCATTAAAAAGAAGTACAAGGTTCAGAAGAATCCTCAGGTTCAGCGTAAGTTGGAATTCCTTAGGAACTCGCCCACGAAGAACCTGGCGCTACCGAGATCTAAGATCGTCACACCGCCGAAGGTGAAACAATCCAGATGATATTTAATATTATTAAATTAATAGAAATTTTAAATTTAGAAAAGTAAAAGTGATATTGAGAATATTGAAGAGGGCGAAATCATTGAAACCAGCGACGACGATGACTGCGTGCTGCTGGAGTCCACGAACGTGCCTATAAATATCGATTTGGACGAAAGCGATACAGATACGGAACCGTTTTCCAGCGAGAAGTTCTTTGCAGCTTGTCAGCGCCGAGCCGAGGAAATTGCCACGCCGAAAATAATCACTGATTCCCGGCGCGATGTGTCACTGCTTATAAAACCAAAGTCGGACCACGAATTGTTGTACACCCCCATAACCAAGTCGAATTCTTTGGTGGCCTGCATCGACTTGCTTGAAAGTCCTCTAACGACGCGAGCTGCAGTAATGCCGAAGCCAATTGTAAACAACGACGATTCGGTGATTTTTCTGGAAGAAGAATCTGTTGGAGGAGAGGATTTTATTCCCTTGGAGAATCCTTTGGCTAAAAACCTAGCGAAACAGTATCCGAAAACCCCTAAAAAAGCGGCAAAGCCAGCGAAAAAGAAAAGTGGACGCATGAGTATCAGCCAGTTTACATCGGCAGAAAAGAAAAAAGTGGGGGACTATAACAGAAACACGTTCAATCCCACTGAGGAGGCGGACGAGCCCGGAGAAAGCAGCAAACCCAAGTCGAACAAGCGTTCTATTATCATTGACGGCAGCAATGTGGCCTTTGCGTAAGTGTCTTCGATTTTTTCCCTATCTTTCCTTTCCTTTCTTTTCAATTAAACTAACGTGAACATTCCGCAGTCATGGCAATACCAACGTGTTCTCCTCGGAGGGCATCAAGTACTGCCTGCAGTATTTTGACAAACTGGGACACAATGCCAAGGCAGTGATACCATCGTTTCGCCGGAACGCCTTCAAGTCCTCGAATCCCGATCTTCTACTTCAGCTGCACAAGGAGGGAAAGATAGTTTTCACGCCGTGCAAGAACATTCCCGGCCAGAAATCAATCAGCTATGACGATCGGTGAGAAATTAGAACTAAAAGAATGATTTTAACTGAAGCTCACATTTTAAAAATCTGCACTTTCAGGTTTATTTTGCAGTTAGCCTACGAGTGGGATGCTGCCGTCGTGTCCAACGACAACTACAGAGACCTGATTGACGAGAGTCCTGCCTTTAAAAAGATTGTTGAGACTCGTGTCCTAGGCTACACCTGGTGCGACAACATATTTATTTTGCCAAAGGATCCCTACGGTCGCTGGGGACCTACTTTAGATGAAATCTTGCGGTGTTAAGACTAACTTTGCGTAAGGCGCGTTGACGCGAAGGAGAGTAGAATTAAGCACAAAATTCATAAGTTCATTTCTGGCATTTACAACCCATCACTTATTTTTTTATCACCACTTTGTAAATATATTAATTTTCACATGGAAAAATATACTTAAGATTCATACAAACTCAGGTTAAATTGTCGTTGATGTTGATTCTGATAAAAAATAAATAATGCAGAGAACACATTTGGTTAAGTCTTTTTATTTTTATGTAATTCAATATAAACTTTATATTATAAAGTCACCTACAATTTATTTTTTTGGGTTTCTAAAAGTATCATGTGCTTTGACTCTCTTGCACATAATGAAACCCAGTAGTCTGGGCATATTCAGTAAAAAAAAAGGAACATAACAGCAGCTTATCCCCATTTAGTAGGTCACAAATATTGTTAACTATACTTGAATATTTTCAGAACACGCCGAGCTCTAAGCCCAACAGGACAATGGCCGGACCTCTTTTGACCAAGCGCAAAGCCAAGGTATTTAATTGATATTAAAAGATCAATTTTACATTGGTTTTTTTTTTTTAGATATCACAAAAAAGGCTGGGCCCTGCCCCGCAAGATTATAAACTAAACGGTTTGATCAGCGTGATCAACAGGCTGCTTCAAAAGAAGCAGAGATGCCTGAAAAATCTCATATTTGATTTTGAGGATAACTCGCCCGGAAAGGTAATACTACCATATTTCGGTGGTTACATTTATATTTTATTCATTTGTATTTCTACTTTAGAAACCCAAGCGTGTCCTTGATGCGGATATCTTTGATAGGTTCAATCGCCTGGCAGATAAACTCTTGTGTGATGACGATGATCTTCTGGAGAATTGCCATCGTCTTGCCGAGCAATTCGAAACGCTGAAAATAAACAAGCGTGCCGATAATGCAGGCCGATCTGAGAAATTCCATCACCTTGCAGACAAACTCTTCAGCGATGGCGAATATCTTCTGAAGAATTCCCAACGCTTTGTCGAAACATTTGAAACGCCGAAAGTAAGTAAGAGTTCCCAACCGAAAGCGGAGGAAGACTACTTATGTGTCTCCATGGACGTCGATGAGGACGATAGTGGGGAATTCCTTAAAGCTTGCCAGCGCAGTGCCAAGAAAATCGCCGCGTCGAAAGTATTCAAGGATGCTCTGAGCATGAACGATTTGGTTACAAAACCAAACTCGAAGAAGAATATATGCTTCGACTCGATAGACAACGTCTCCGGTATTGTTCCCAAGCCTCTGGGGGAGAGCAAAGACAATCCTGCGGAGATAAAACATATTCAATTCAAAATAGATCACTCAGAGAAACTGGCGATAGTTCCCAATTCACTGGAGGACTCCCCAGAGAAAATCAACATAGTTAAAAAGCAGCCAGAGGAGAAATATATGTCTCATACACCAGAGAAGAAAGTTCCAGACAATTTTCAGATAGTTCCCAAGCCAGCACAGGAGAAAAAGGAGATGCCTGACGTGGTTCCAAAGCCACCAGAACAACTGATAGCTCCAAAGACTCTGGAGAAAAATACAGGGACAAACCAAGTAGTTCCCAAGCAACAGGATAAAAGCACAGAGACAATCGATACATTTACAAAACAGCTAGAGAAAAACACGGAGAAAATCAAGACAGTTGTCGAGATAGTTCCCAAGACACCAGAGAAACTGATAGATCCACTGGAGAAAAAATCAGAAAAACAAGAGGAAGGAGAGTCCAAAACTAGGACGCAGGGGTTAAAAGACTTCCGATTCTCCACTGCCGAAAAGAAAAAAGTGGGGAAATACAACAGCAATGTATTCAATCCTGGGAAGCCAATGGATCAGCCGAAGCCGAGGCCGAATAGGCGAAAGGTTATAATCGATGGCAGCAATGTTGCCTTTGCGTAAGTGTTCTCGATCGTCTAAAGTTTTCTTACTATAAACTAAAAGTTTACCCTGCAGCCATGGCAGAAATACCTGTTTCTCCTCGAAGGGCGTCCAGTATTGCGTGCAATATTTTGAAAATATGGGACACGATGTCAAGGCAATAGTGCCATTGTTCCGTCGCAACGCCTTCCAGTCGACCGATCACAAGATCCTTGATCAGCTGCACAGGCAGGGAAAAATAGTGTTCACCCCTTGCAAGAACTTTCTAGGCCAGCGATTAGTCAGTTACGATGACAGGTGATTAATTTTTGCTAATAATTTAATTTAATTTATTGAAGTTCCTAATCCCCTTTCAGGTTTGTTCTGCAGCTTGCCTATGAATGGCATGCTGTCGTGGTCTCCAACGACAACTATAGAGACCTAATTGACGAGAGTCCTGCCATTCGGATGATCGTGGAGACTCGTGTTCTTAACTACACATGGTGCAACGATATATTAATTCTAGCCAAGGATCCCTATGGGCGCCAGGGACCCACCCTTGATGACATCCTGCACTTCTAAGTCGGATTTCATGTCAAAATATTTAACCAAAAAGTTAATTTTATGAAAAGTTCTCGTTTCTTCCGTAACCTCAGGATGGTTCGGATTATCTTTAATTTAGTATTTTAAAGGAGGTTTTAAGTTGGCCCAGAGGTCGTCAATCGATGCTCTTGGGCGCAAGGTTTATATAGATACATCCGTAAACAGAACTGTACACATGTTTCTTAGTTGATAAATTAAATAGTTTTGTGTTATTCCTCCAAATCGCAATGCTGAGTTACATCACCGGTGGCTGGCCGTTGACCAGAAACGTTGTGGTGGTGGTGGTCGTGGTTCTACTGGTGGCCATGTTTGCCTCGTAGACCGGCGGCGGCTCGTTAAATCCGACCGCCAGATTTGGGTTGCTGGCCTCCAAGGTGGTGGCTATGGTCAGGGTGCTGCCCTGCTTTTCTTCGCTAAAAGCTGCCTCATCGTAGCTGGGCGGCAGATCCAAGGTCTTGGGCAGCACACTGACCTCGTCCTGGGTATTCACGCACACGTTGGCGACTCCGCTGGAGGAGCCACCGCCGTTGCAGTTGCTTGTCACATTGATCTCCATTTGACGACGGGCTGTAAAAGAGATATTAAATTTGAAAATATAGAAACTTAAAATTTTTTAGATTGTATAGCATTTTGATATCTGTTAGCTCAAAATTTTGGGACTCATTTAAATTGGTGAGAATTTTAAATTACTGTTATTTGAGAGGAAATATTAAAAATTAATATTAAGAAATATTTGGACTACAAATTGCTCAATAGTTTCAGAAAAATATATTTTTAAGCCCTCGAAAATGTGTTAAAAAAATGTAACCCAAGATTTGAATTGCCGTGCCTCTGTTACGCGATAACGATTACCGATAGCGATTAATCACCAACATAGCTGTTAAGAACAGCTGGCACGGTCTATTGTGACGTCACGCAAACAGCTGGCAGCCGAAAGCTGAAGTGCGCTTGGATTTAATCACGGACTCTGTTTATTACCGCACCTACGCGCCGTCGAAAACGCGGGGCCAACGTTCAGCGCACGGAATCGAGTAAGTGAAACTATTGGCAGGTACTGCAGGTGAGCAAGCGCCTCACCTTCATTCAGTGTTTACATAATGGCGGCGCGGGCCCAGAGCGGCCGAGGTGAAAGTTGAGCTGCATGCTGCTCATCGATGGGGAAAATATGAATGGAAACGATTGGGAATGTGCAACAGGTTTAGTCACTTCGATTCGGCTACAAGAGAAGATAAACTCTGTTGCCAAGGCAGAGTTCAAAGATCAAAAGTTGGGGGAAAATTTCGCGTGGTAATCGAAGGTGAAAGCCTGTCAAAGTTAATTGCTACTGACACCTGTTGATTTTGACCGCTTGAATGAGCGACTAATCGGCCGAACATTCTTTGTTTTTCAGCCGGAGGAGATGCTGCTGTTGCGCCGCCTTCTGGGCTACGGCGTCTTGGGCGCCGGTGTCGCATCCGCTGGATGGAGCCTGCACACGAATGACTACGATCCCAACTCCCTGGGCATTGTGCGGCTCTCGCGGTCCGCCGCCGCCGTCGTGGACGTGGCACTCACCTACAAGCGGGAACTCTACTACAGGGAATGGGACAAGACAACGCCGGAGTACAAGGCGGAGAAGAGTCGCGTCCACAAAATCGCAGCGGAGAAGCTGCTGGAGCTGATCTGCACCAATAAGGGTGTCTACATCAAGGTGGGCCAGCACATCGGTGCTTTGGAGTACCTTCTGCCCAAGGAGTTTGTGCAGACAATGAAGGTCCTGCACTCGGATGCGCCACAGAACCCCATCGAGGACCTGTACAAGGTGATACGTCAGGATCTGCGCTGCAATCCCGAGGACATCTTCGAGAGCTTCGAGCGGGAGCCCCTGGGGACAGCATCACTCGCCCAGGTGCACAAAGCGCGGCTTAAAAGCGGCGAGGTGGTGGCCGTAAAAGTCCAGCATCCGTACGTCAAGGGCAACTCCCGCGTGGATATGAAGACCATGGAACTGGCTGTCAATGTGCTAGCGCGGATATTTCCCGACTTCAAGATCCACTGGCTGGTGGAGGAGTCCAAGAAGAACCTGCCCATCGAGCTGGATTTCCTCAACGAGGGCCGCAACGCGGAGAAGGTGGCCAAGCAGTTCGAGAAGTACGCCTGGCTGCGGGTGCCCAAGATCTATTGGAAATTCAGCTCCTCGCGCGTTCTAGTCATGGAGTATCTGGAGGGTGGCCATGTCACAGACCTGGACTACATTCGGGCAAACAAAATCGACACCTTTGCGGTGGCCAATCGCATTGGGCAGCTGTACTCCGAGATGATCTTCCGCACCGGCTTCGTGCATAGCGATCCGCATCCGGGCAACATCCTGGTGCGACGCACGCCGAAGGACAGCTTGGAAATCGTCCTGCTGGATCACGGCCTCTATGCCAATCTGACGGACAAGTTTCGTTACGATTACTCCAATCTCTGGCTGAGCATCCTTAACGTGGACCGAAAGGCCATGCGGCTTCACAGCGAGCAGCTGGGCATCAAGGTATGTATAGGAATATCTGAACTTTCTTCAGCGAGACTTATCCTTCTCTTACTTCCAGGGCGACCTCTACGGCTTGTTTGCGTGCATGGTGACGGGTCGTCCGTGGGAGACGGTGATGCAGGGCCTCACCAAAGTCAAATATTCCAAAGAAGAGGTGCGTCACATACGTTTTCCTTGCGAGGGGAGTTTTTCTCACTTTAAACCTGAAATTTTGTAGAAGAACACACTGCAGAGCAATACTTCACTGGTGCTGCCGCACATCTCGGACGTCCTTGAGCAGGTGGACCGCCAAATGCTGCTCATTCTGAAGACGAACGACTTAATTCGCGGCATCGAGTCAACGCTGCGAACCCAAAACCGGATGACGGCCTTCTGGGTCATGTCCAAGTGCTGTGTGCAATCCTCTTACGCCGAGCAGCGAGCCCAACAGGCCGCAACTGGCTCCTCGCGGGTCCTGTGGCTGCGGTTGCGCGAGCGCTGGGAGCTGCTTAAGCTCAACTGCTACTACCTCTACCTGGGACTGATTAACTTCGGTTTCCTCGAAGCCCTCAAGCAGGTTATTTAGTCTATATGCGGTGTGGTCCCCCAATTAAAAGTACAAAACTCTTGACGAGTCTTAGAAAAGGGAAAATTACCTCGTTGTCTCTGCAGGGCGAGACTCCTGGAAGCTGCCTCCCGCTTGCGTTTGGCGGCCTTTGTGGTTGAGAACGAATGGTGAAATCATTAGCGGACCAAGGACTTTTCCTGTTTCCGGCTTAGGCTTACCAGAACAGAGGCCAGAGGCAAGGCAACGATAAACATGAGGATCAGCAGAACATAAAGGACATAGGCTGAGTACCAGGACCAATACACGACATAGCCAGACTCTGGATTGGTGGTCGTGCCACTCCATGCTGCAGGGTACGTTGTATTCCAAGGCGGACTGACCGTTGTCGTGTTTGTGCTGGCGGCAGGTGCCATGTTAAAGAATTTTCTTTTTGGGGATTTTTCCGCTCCGAATTACAATTCAGATTTTTCGTCCGAAGAAACAAAAAAAAGGTGAAACAGCTTCGACTCTGGCTAACCGTCGAACCCAACTAACCTGAACTACTGGCCACCGCATTGATGGCCCTCATCGGGGCGTGGGTCAGACACCAAAAAGACACATATTTGCTTTGTAATCATTAGCTGATAAGGTGACAAAACCAGTGCCGAGCCAGGGCTTTGCTTTTTTGTAGGCGTTCGCATTCGCAATTTATCTAATGAGGCGGTGGCGATATGATAAATGTTCGCAATATAGATATATATCAGAGCACACACACATAAATACATATTAATGTCGTCCATGATTTATGGCGTCCAAGAACCGCTCTCGGTTTCTTTTGCGTCCCAAGAACGAGTTCAGTGGCCCAACCAGGGCAAATATTTATGTTTGCTCTCATCGGGATGAGAGGCCCCACTCCCACCTCCCTCGCTCACCTGACTCACCCGGCTCCTCCTTGAGGCGCTGCGACGTCGCGTAGGAGCGGCAGGTAATCAGCAGCACCTGTAAGGGAAGGTCTGATAGTTTGGAAAATGAAATATGCTGGGCCTGGAAACACTCACTCGCAGCAGGAAGAGCAGGAAGGTGAGGACGCAGAGCACCAGGAGTACGGCTCCGAGATTATCCATGCCTTCGCTGGATGCGTTGTTTTGTCCAAAATTGGCGACCGTGATTCACTCTAAAGCCTCGGGCACATGTCAATCCGATAAGATACGAGGTCTGTGGCCCAAACTTTGATTACATTTTAAGCTGGCAATGTGCTGATGGGCCTTTTCGTTGGCGCCTTTGTCTCTACGGCCGTAACGAGATCCCCTGCAATTCAGTTGCGACGCAATGCGAACTGGGCCAACTGGGAGCTACTTACCAAATGGCCAAATTACAGAGTGTGCAGGCCCAGTTATCTCGCCGAGATTGCACTTTATATCTGTGCCGTCGCCGGGCAGGCGGGCAGGCAGGCTGTTATCTTCGGATTCTGCCCGTCACTCAGTTGTTAGCTGCTAATTGAAGCTAATGGCCGTTGGCTTGTGTGGCTTGCACACACACTCACTGGCACTGGCACACACGACCCGTCAAAACGGCGACCCCTGACCCAGAAAGACATTGCCCCAAAGTTCATTTTCCAACACAAATACATATGTATATATTTCCAATGTTTCTTTTTGATTTGAAATCAATCGAACGAATGAAAAGCATCACACGAAAATTCTTAAATACTTAAGCGCTACCAACACCGAACCTTTACATAGAGATAAATATTTTATTGAATTTGCAAATAGTTTACGGCTCCACTTTGTTTTCTTTTCTTTTGTTTGTCAGATTACGGGCTAAATAATCCCCTTGCTTTCCGTTCTCGTTTTTATTATTTGGTTTGCAATTCATTCCAGTATGAATACGAAATTGGCACAATTGTTTTTCATTGTTTCTGCATGTGTGGCATCATATTTACCGATAATAATCACTGAAAATGTTTCAGATTTTCCGCCGTCTCGATTGGAAAATTACAATTCGCAATTAATTTATTTATTTCGTCACGCGCACTATCCGAGTTTGCATAATGTTCAGAGTGTGTCTGTAGATTGCATATTTGTATATAGGATATATGGCAGCGAAAGCATGTCCTTCGATTTATTCTATTTGTATCGGAACTTAATTGAAATCAAATCAGAAAGATAAATGAAACGCAAACACACCCCGGGCGAGGGCGGGCTGGCAGCCGCTGTCCGAAGGTGTCACTTGCAATTAATGGGCTTCGCCGGAATGTTAAACTTTAATTAGCCGCAGTGTCCGATTGCTGATTGGGTCTCCTGCTCCTCCTTCTGCCTCTTTCTCGTTACCTGTGCAAATAGAAAAGAATGCGGGGAAAAAAGAAAACACTGGGTGAAAATATGCATATGTATGCTCAGTTTCGCATAAAAATCCTTCAAAGCTTTTATTTTAATTTTGATGTCCTCCCTCCTTCTGAGCTCATAAAAAATTCATAGATCCCGCCCTTCGCTTTTTGCGGCGGCTTTTGGCTTAAATTATGCCTGCTCGGCGCCTTTAAGACATCCCTCGTCCTTTGGGAAAATGAAACTTTTGTCAACTTGTGTGAAAGATAAATTCACGTTGACATTTTAATTAATTTATCCCCGACTATGTCTCGTTAATAGTTCTGTGTTGGCTCCGAGTTTACAATGTAAACTCCAAATGCCAGCCGTACAGGACCTTAATCAAATAAATACATATGACTAGCAAGGACACAGCGCCCACACGCCCAAGGTGGCGGCGGGAATTCGAGATTGTAGCAGAAACACACGACACAAATCAATTTGCATAAGGATAGAAGTTTCCAACTTTCCCCAGCATCGAGAGAAAAGTTTGCTTTGCCACATACGCTGTAATTAAAGTGGGGATAGAAGGGTATGCTCGTCCTGTGTATCAGCTGAAAGTTATATTAAAATGTAGAACAAGTAATAATAAATATTCCTAAAAATATATACTTGATTTAAAATATGTTTTTCTTTAGTTAAATATCTTGTAATATCTCTTACTAAAACTTATGAGGAAAATCTTACAATGAATTACATTTTAAAGGGTTACTTTAAAATCTCCACTACATCTTGTAGAGAATTTATCTGCAGAGCCCCTTTGTGTTTTTGAACACTCATACCAATCTTTACCCAAAATTTTCTCTAAAGACAATTGCAATTCGCCATCAAAAATTAACCCTGAAAATGTTATTGTGTTTGCTTGACCTGATTTTATGCATCTTACTTTAAATTTATTTTAATTATCTTAATTCTAGAAAATATATATAAGTTTTAGGGCGATTTTTCTTAAACATAGAAAAATATTTTTATGAGTGCACTGTCTTCCGTTTTAAAGCCTCTTCACTTGTCTTTAAATTAATATTTCCATCTGACAATTTGACTTGTACTAGCATTGCAAGTTATTTAATAAATCTTGAATCTTACCTCACCATACCCTAACTATTTAAATACAATTTTCTTGAGATAAACATCTTCCCTTAACACATATTCATTTACCTTGGTTGTCAGCAACAGGCTGGCTGAGATTTCATTCCACCTGTCAGGCTGTCAGGCGGAATATCTGGAGTCATGCAACCTGAAGATATATCCCAAACCACATTTGTTTTTAAAATTCTAATTTGAGGTATCTGGGAGTCGTATCTGAGGCCGTTTTCCGCCTCAGACCCGTGCGTGTGTGTATTAAATTTGAAATTCAAATTTATGAAACTGCAGTAGGAGAGCGGCCCGTGTCTGATTTTCTTTGGGAAAGGAGGAAAGCGAGAAGCAGGAGACGGGGCACAGCTCATTCAAATTTGTGGCATTTGCTTGATGCTTTAACAATTAGATAGCATACATTTTGGGGCATGCTCAAACACACACACACTCGAAACTGAATACGAGGCGAGAAGGAGACTTTTATGTGGTGTAGGCCATTTTTGAGGGCGACTCTCGCTCGGCGTCGAGTGGGGAAAGTTGCTCAGCTGGAATCAAGTTGTTAGCACAATTAGTGGGGGGCGTGCCAGAGGGACCCCTGAGGAGGGGGCGTGGCCGTTTGCGGCTTTCATTATCGAAACGTGCCTCCGTTTGTCCATGAATGTTGAGCGAAATTAATTGCCGACGGGCAACCCCGACCCAAAGCCAGTCCCAGCGATTGCACAAAAGTTTTGTTTGAATAATTTCATTAAGATTAATTTTCGGCAACAAAGGATCTGGAAAATTATAATTTATAATTAGCAAGCAGAGCGAAATGCGGTTCTGTTTGCTCACGGAGATTTTATTGAAAATTTTAATTATGATTTTGGCGGCGCTCTTCCGCTGCTTCGTTTGTTTTGTTATTTTTTTCGTATATATATTTTTTTTTTGGCAAAAAGTTTTGTGTGTACATGGGCCATAAATGAGGTTTTCCTGCCGCCAAAAAACAAATTAAACTGAAGTCGAACTCAAAGCGAGGTCAGCGAAAGAGAGCGAGTGGAAAACGTTGGACAATAAAGTTTAATGAATTACATTTTACGCGGCAAAGGACGAGGGACGAAGGACAAGCCGAAGCAGCGGAAGGAGTGCCAATGCCAGCTGCTGGTAATCCTTGGACAAACAGCCAGCGAAGGCAGCTCCGCAAAAAGTCGAAAGGAAATGAAAATATGTCGACGGAAATGAGCATTGACGCCGTCCGATTGCCCAGACAGAGAGAGAGAGTCCTGTCCCTTCTGGTCACTTTCCTCGCAGCCCTGATTTCCCGACTGGCCGGCTCTTCCTCCGGAACCCTCCGTCATCCTCCAGCTGGTGACCAAGTTGCCATTTCATCATTGTCAACGGCCGCAGAACATCGAACAAACAATAAATATTGTAAACAATTTGTTTGGCCAGGCTGGGGAAATAGAAAGCCATGGCAAATATTTGCCCACGCCCGGGAGGGCCAGCCCGAAAACGGAAATCGTTTCCTCCAAGGAGCTTCCCACACACACACATATATAGGGAGAGTCAAAGCCGAGCGGGTCCTGGTAAGCCCTTCGGGGCAATAAATTATCATCATCAGCAAATGGCAATGTGGTTCATCCTGCACCCCGCTTTCTCCTCCGCGGCGGCAGCCGTTCACAATTTCCAATTGCCATCCGGCCGTTGCGATTCCCAATCCCAGTCCCAGTCCCAGCCACCAAGGGCTCCCGGGGGCTCCAAAGGGGACTCGGCCACGTAAGGTAATGCCGCATTAATTAAATCAAGCATCATTAAGCGGGGGCGTGCCTGTGGGCGTGGTGCGGTGCGGCTCGGTTGGGGCGCCTAATGGCAATTGCATTCAGATTCGGATCTGGATCTGGATTCGCAATTGCACCGTGGTTGGGAGCACTTAAGCAGCGAAAACTGTCAATAGCAGACCGCAACGAACTTGAAAGTTTGGTTCTGATGGAGGGTCCATTAATTTAGCCGGTTATTTAGGAGGTCAAACCGAGAAAAATACTTTTAAGTTGAAGTTAAAAACTGTTTTTGAAAAAGAAAACTTGAATTATAACCCAATTTTAATGTCATCGAAGAAAAATTAAGTTTATCCCAGTTACAGTTGTGTACTTTATAAGTCTTATTTGAGAAAACGTAAAAATTAATGGCACCTAAAATTCTCAAGTAAGAATTCAGCGACTCTAGGTAATTAGAAAATTTTATATTGATTAATATTTTTTAATGAAGATTGAAAGCATCTTATCTTTAAATTATATATTTAAAACAGTTTTTATTCAAGTGTCTGTGAATATCTTTCATCAAATTTCAAATCCTATTTATTTTTTTCCCTGTGCAGCCACTAAGCCATGTTCTGGGTAACTTTTTCTAGTTTCTCTGTTTCTTTTTTTTTAGGAAATTGAGACCACTGTCCAGCTGGTAAATTGAAAATAAAAACCCTCGCAAAACACACAAAATGTTTCCACTTCTGTGGCCGTTGCGTAAAATTTAATTTGCTGAAGCTCGGTTTTATGGCTGACGCTTCTGTCTAGCTGCGGGTTCCTCAGTGTGAGTCTGTTTGTGTGTGCAGGGAGTGTGTGCGTCCAATTGGCCATGTCGGGAAATCTAAGGTAAAATGATTTTTCAATAAAGCACACACTACACTTGCCGTGGGCAGAAATTGCATAAGTAGCTGACAGGCGGTAAGGAATGGGTTCGGATGGGTGGGCTCTGGGAGACCATGTTTTTTTGGGGAGCTCCCAAAAGCTCCCTACAATTTAGTGCATTGTCTTTCGGCCAAGCGGAATCCGCTAGGCGCCTGGCAAATGGCCAACAGCTGGCTGGCTGCCGGTGCTTGGGTGCTGCTCCTTCATCTGGGAGAAGGTTAAATAAGAGCGAATGCAGTTGGCCAACACCCACATGGTTCGAGTACAAAACACACACTTACTAAGAGGGAACGCCACGCAGGTTTTTAGACACGCAGAGAAAAATTCAGGGGGTTTTTGGAATAAATTTAAAATATTTTAACAAAAAGGAAGACTGATCCTCGATAATTCTATAGATTTTCTATGACTTTATCACTGAAAAGTGCATTGAATGAGGACCAGAGCAATAAATAATAATGAAAGTTTATCAATTTTTCAGTAAAAGTTAAAATTTCATTGTTATTTCCTAAAATACCCTATAAAAAGCTATTCCATTTCTTTCCCTGCATCATTGTAGACATTAAGCCTTGGGGGCTTAGACGGTAGGCTTTGGATGCCAGCAGTGGAAGCAGCAGAGCATGGCTATTGTGGCAGGAAAAAGGGGCACGGAGCAGGAACCAGAGCAGCGGATGGAGGATGTTGGTTGGCGAGGAGAAGAATCCTGGCCGAGGAGCATCCTATTTATTGCCACCGCTTGTAGCAGTCATTACTCACTCGGCCAGCAGGATCTTTAAATTTCATTTGGCAAATGTAATTCGATTTAAGTTCTTCGCTCTCCGTTCGCCATTCGCTATCCGCCATTTGCCACTTTTGCCGTTTGCCATTTTGATGGCACTGAATTTTTCATAGTTTTCGCCTCTTTCGGCTTTTGTGCTCTTTGTGCCGCCGTGGCGTGCATTTCAATTGAATAAGCGAGCAAACAAAAAAAAGAAATCCGGCTAACAAAAAAACGAGAGAGCTGCCCCGAAAAAGTTTAATTCAACAAAAAAATGTTGAGCGGGAAAAACAAACGGAAATGCATGTTTTGCATATTGCTTTGAGCCCTCACCGAATATGGAAAATTCTCTCACTCTCCCCGTGTGTGTGTGTGTAGGGGAAAATCAAATTTGCCAGCGCTGAGCTTCTGTTTCCACCGCCTTTTTCCGCCCTCAAAATTTCATTTGTTGCCAACAATTGTCCATGCAAACAACAAAACTTGACTAAATGCAATAAACTGACCAAGTGCCGGGCCATTTGGCCACTGTTGTTGCGGTGCCAAAACCACCAGTGCTCCGCCAATCCACCGACCCGAGCTCCGCTGGCTAAGCCTTTTGCCAACTCAGCGGAATGTTTATACCTGGTGTGTAAAGGGTATATAAAAACATAACTATAAATATTTTTTGTACTTTAAAATAAAAATTGAATGCTTACCGAGTTTGTAAGTTTGTTGCCTTCTTACGCCCTAGTTCTATTGGATCTCAGGATCTATAAGAGCCAGAGCCATGCATTTTAGGATACAGACTTCTATAAGACTTATGGAGATATAGTTCTTATAAAATAAGTTTTGCCCCTTCAAATGCTTGTATATCTACTGTTTCTCTTTCAAACCCGATTCTATCCTAGTAAACTTGATTAGACTTTTCTTTATAACTAAATTTCGCACAGAAAACAAGCTTAATAAAAACTAGTTTCCCCACCGGGTAACTTATAGTCAGTCCAGCTGCAGCTTTGCATCTTTCCGCTTTTTATTTCTTATTTCCAGCTCTGCCCCGTTCGCATAGAATAAAATGCAATTTGCTCATTTTTGCATAAACCCCAATTTGAGTTGTTTCACTCTCTCGAATGAGAAACTGTTATTGCATTCGAGTCCGCACTGGATTTCGGACAGGATCTATATGGTTTGAGCTCCTCCCCCTCCTGCGGAGCGCTTTGACCGGCGACAGGTGAAGGCAAATCCCCCTGCCAAAGGATATGCTTGCCATGCATGCTGCAGCAGCAACACCCCAGCCAAAATTCCCGAAATTCCCCAAACGGACAACACATGCATACCACCGGACGACACCTACCTGGATTTACGTGTACGGACGCTCTACTCCGGCGGCGGCGGCGGCATCTAGCAGACTCAATTCATTGAATGTTTCACAGTTTTGCAGAACTTGGCTGCAAGTGGCGTTAATTAAATCAAAATCAATGGCCAACCGATGTCCGACAGATTCCGGCTGCGTGTGTGACGTGTCGGGGCCTGGGTCCGGGGAAGCCGCATTATGGCGCATATGGGAACCGGGACAGCAAGGCTCCAGCTCCCTATCCCGGCCTGCTAGCACCGCTTGTAGCTCCTCGGCGGTGCAGTCGAACTCGAACTCGTACTCATCGTCCATTAGCGACTGCTCCGAGTAGCTCTCATCGTCGTCGTCGCAGTCAAAGTAACCGCTCTGTGGAAGAGCCAGAAAATTGATGATTGTGTGAGCTCCGGATTGAGCAGCACTTGATTGGCTACCGGATATCTCCTGTTGGGATGCAAACCGAACAGTAACCAAGGGAAATCCCTTAAAAGCACAAGGAAAACCTCACAGAAAGTGGGTTGGGGTTTTCTTTGACTTGCTTTTGGCATGATTTTAATTTAATTTAAACCTTTAAAGTGGTGCTTCGGTGCTTTAAATGCAAGAAATTTGTTAAGTAATGAAAATGTTATAATAATAGTTTGTGGGAAAACTTAAAGGGATCTTTAAGTAAAAATTTCATCTCCTTCATCCTAGATTTACATCCCAATTATCTTTATTTTTCTGCCTGTTCACACTCACCTGGCAGTCCAGGCATCGGCAATTATCACAGAGGCTGCAACTCAGGCCCAATATGTCCGCTGCCTCCTGGTAGAGCTCGAAGCTGGATTTCGCCTGCTGCTGTTGGCTGGTCAGTGCTGCCGGGGCTGTGCTGGTGCTGTTGTCCTCATTATGCATGCTCCAGTTGCTCAATTTATTCAGCTGCCGCTGCTCGCTGCCACTTCCACTGCCATATCCACTTCCGCCTCGACTAGCAGCCTCCCGACTGTTGCTCTGATTTTTCAAGTTGCCGCCATTGTTGTTGGGTGGCTCCGCCTCATTGCTGTCGAGCATGTTAAATGAAAGTTTATTTAGCTTTTGGTTGACTAAACTAAACGCGTATCAAATGGCTGCAAGTGGTGCGTAAGGACGTCGGCGTTTACGCAGGTTGGGTCTTGCCTCCCGATGCAAATTGATATAAAGTGTGTTCAGGAGGCGGTAACCCAGAGCAACCCTGACACGAAATAGCTAGTCATGTGTATAGTACACCGAAATTAACGCTCTAATTACCCCAGAGACCTATCACGGCCATAATAGGCCCTAAAAACCAGTCATCTATTTTTTTGTCACCCAATATTAGGCGTCCCACTTCACAGCTAAAAGTTTTTATAGACTTTTTATGCCGAGTTCTATGATTTTTCGGAATTACTTATGTATGTAAATGGGTTTTTATTAGGCATGATTATAACTTTCTCAGGGAATTGAGTTAGATTTATTTTTAAAGTCCTGTAGAATTTTATAATTCCATAAAAAATTAAACATTTAACATGAATAAAATAAAGCCCCAAAGGAATAGAAAAACTCTACCAAAAATGAAGTCACTTCAAGTCAATTTAAAAAATCTGTAAAATTAATTCAATTTGTTATCGAAAGTTGCCACAAGCCAAAGCGATAACAATAGGCTTATCGATCGATGAATCTGATAAATCATCCTGCGTGCAACCTTGGAAACTTTTCGCAATCAACGAGCTTGCAAAAAAGCAGAATTAAAACAAAAAACAGCAATTTAATTCTGCGGCTGCAATCAGCCATTGTGGCAGGCAGCATTTCCAGCTAGTGGCCACGATAAATTAAGCCACCTTGGTGGCCTTAAATGCGAACTGTGTGACATTCCTGACATTCCGGCGCTGGTGGCCAACGAGGACCATTTAAATCGCATCAGCGAAGGCCAGACGGCACGGCACCATTAAAAGGGCTAACAACGGAAAATAAAAGTGCAAAAATGTGCAAAATAAGTGCGAAAAACTGAAAGAGTGAGTAACTTTGCACAACAAATTTCCGTAGTTATTCTGCAACACAAGTTTACGAAGTCATTCTTGTCAGTTGCGCCGGTGTCGCCATCCAGAAAGTTGATGAATGTGCGCCAAAGAATTTCCACGGTGCCGCCGCCGGAAAATGAAAATGCCTAAGAAAATGCCAAAGGGAGGCGGCAGGGAGGTGCAGACCGGGGGCCTTTTGCATTTTTACCCCGGCTGACGTTTACTAATTAAATGCGCAGCGGGTACTAATAAATCAAAGCGAAAACGTCCTCCCTCTGCCTTTCTTTTTTTTCTCCTCTGATGCAATTAATGAAATTTTCCCAGCCGCCTTTGCTGCTGAAAATGTTCAGTGAGCGAACTTTTGACATCATTATTGCAAAAGGGACCGAGGGATAAGGGGATAACTTTGCGTATGAGTGATGTCTGGGGCGCTGTAAGTTGCAACTTTTGCATCAAGTTCTCCTTTCAGGGGCCGCGAAATACGCTTATTGCACTTCAATATGTACATTTATGGCCATCATGCATTTTAATCAACTTTCCGCAAAGCCCCCTTTAAGCTGCCTGCGCACTTTGTGTTTATGTCGAGCGCGTTAATTTTTCAATTTCGCAAATGACTGGAAAGAGCGGAAAATGGGGAAGCGACGGGGCGTTGGCAGAATGAACTTTGCTGCTAAGCGCTGATGATGATCAAAACTTATGACTTCATGAACAATGCAGCAAAGTTTCGCAGTTGCAACAAAGTGTCCGCCCGACAGATAATTGAATGCGCTTAAAAGCCGCAACAAAAACGAACTGAAAATACCATTTTCCCGGCGCAAGATGGCCATAAAGAAGCCATCATAAACTGGGCGGGACTTATTTGTTTGAAAAATTATCCGTGACGGTGAGCGGGAAATCGATAAGCTACTGATAAATTCCGATGATTTACTCCAAAATAAGCGGTAACTAACTACGATGATGGCTGCTGCCACACTTCAATAATTAATTAAGCAATAATCGAAAGGAATTTGCCGGGTCCTTCGTCAACTTAATGAGAAGCCACTTCGGTTAGGAGACTACATAGTACACAGGAGCGAAGCACCAGGGTCGTCCTGCGTCCGCCCTGTTCCCCAAGATTGCCATCATAAAAAGTTGCCACAGTTTGCAGAGCGCTGCAAGATGCCTTATAACGGGCATTTATGGGAATTTATAAGTTTTTGCGGCGGCGAGAAGATTGCTCCGCTGACACAAGCCCATATATACTCCAGCAGGAGATACACTGGAATGTCAAGGAATTTAATTTTAAAGTAACTTAAAAATTAATTAAGAAATTGCTTGTATTTTATGATACTTTTATCTGCCTCGCCGATTTTCCCAATTTAGTTTCCCTGATACCATTTTATTTATGCCTAACACGACTCTTAAAATGCTTGCCAGGAATATTTTAAAACGTAAAAAACCCCTTTAGAAATTATGGGATAATTAAATTTAAGTATATAGTTTAGAATATTTCTATAGTAGCTAATTAATTTAATTATTTATTACTAACTCTTAAAATGCTGGCTCAGAATGTTTCCAAGCGTAGCAAACCCTTTCAAAATTCTGGTATATTTAAATTTCAATATAGATTTGGTAGCAAATTTCCCCAAGTGTCTTGGTGTTACATACCTGATGGTGCCCGCATCTTCCGTTGCTGCTGCGGCTGCCACTGCGTTGCTGCGCCATTTTTCTTCTTCGAGATATTTCAGAAACTTTGTCTTCTTGGCAATAAGCGCTGATTTGACATTGGTGCATTTCTTCTTCGGCAGCAGTGGGAGGCCACCGGCGGTGCCTGCTCCTGCTGGGCCATCCAGGGACTCGCCGCCACTCCGGCTCCGATTGCGGCCGTTTTGGGTTACTCCGCCTGCCGCTGACAGGCAGCTATTGTTGTGGCTGCTAGCAGGGGCATTGTTATTGCTGCTGCTGCTGCTGAAGCTGTGGTGGGCGGTGATGTGGCTGTGGTCCTGGATTTGGCCCAGGGCCTGGCCATGGGTTTGGGTGACAGTGTGGCAGGCGCCGCCAACGCTGCAATTGAACAATTTTTGCAGGGCCGCTGTTGCCGGTGAACACATTGCGGTTGACATTGATGTAGCGACAGGATTTACGTAGTTTGATGCGCTTCCCGCTGCCGCATCTACTCCTCCTCCCTCCGCTGCAGCTGCTGTTGTTGCTGCTGCTGTTGTGGCAGTGCCAAAAGTTTTGAATTTATGCTGCAGGACAACTCCCCCACTGGAGCAAGTTGCCTCAATTGGATTTGCCGCTCTGCCCTGGCTGCCATTTATTTCACGCTTTGTTGCCGCATATGTGCCATAGTCCTGCCAAGATTCCAGATAGTTGGAGTTTGAAGTTGCAGTTGAAGTGGGGCAAGGGGGGAACGAGAAAAGAGAACAAGCTCAGATAGTTGGGTCAGGCACGAGTGGAATACTCAAAGGACTCACCCCATATGCACCGTAGCTGGCATTAAGCACATAAATCGAATTTTGATTGTTGCACTGGAAGACCATGTCGTCCATAGTTTGGGCTATGCACGGAAAAGAATATAAGAAGGTATGGGTTATTATCTTTACTATAAGCATTAATTAAGGCAATAGGTAATTCTTGTGAAACCTTAAACAAAATAAACCCAACAAAGAATTGAAAATCAGAAGCTAAACTCACCTAAATGTAAATTTGATATGTTAAAATCTTTAATACAGGACTAAAACTTAAATCGTTGGATTTCTAAAGAACATATTTTTGCAGTGTGAGTGGGCTTTGGGCTACTGGCTTTTCAGGACGAGTCGAAAAATGTTGCTTAACAAAATTATGCAAATTTAACATCGAAATCAAACAGCAGACGGCGTCTCTGTTTCAACTTTTCGCCTTCGGAAGGGGCAAATCCAAGGGGGAGCACACAAGGGGCGGATAAAAAAAAGGCGAAAATTTAATTTAAATTCTTATTGCTGCATGCTGATTGTGATTGTTTCGGTTTCTGGTCCTGTTTCGGTGCGGGAATGGCATAGAATGAATTGGGGTCTGTTGCTTACCCATTGAACTTTCAATGAATTTGGTTTCGTCACAGCTCTGGCGCAGCTGTCGTGGCTGTCGCTGGGACCAGCACACGGAGGCGGCTGGGATCCTGTCCAGCTCCTGTTTCTCCTGTTGCTCCCGTTGCTTCCACTGCTCTTGGTGGCAATCAATGCTGCAATTACCACCGCCGCACACGTCCAATTGAAGCGGAAATTTATGCGGCTGCTGGAGCGTGTAAACGTTGACTGAGCGCTTCTCCTGGCCACCGATTCCGGCTCCGATTCCGATTCCTACTCCGCCGCCTGCAATGCTCTTCTTCGTACGCTTGGTCCTCCCGCTTCCAGAGCTGAGCCAGCTCGTTAGCCACAGGGATTGGATGTCTTCAATGGCAAAAGGAAAAGGAGAAACGCACAAACATAAGCAAATTTCGTAGCAGATTTGCTCCGGTTTATTGTTGTTTTGACCATGGGCCGGGGGAAATGACGGGAAATGCTGCCGGGAAATGGGTAACTCGGCCTGGCCAAGCATGATAAAATTTCGTTTGAAAAGCAAGTTCATTGAAATGAACAGCTTTCCACCTCCATTGCTCCCTTTCCACTTTCACTGGCAAACACGCAAAATAATCAAAATAATCCTTTTTTTGTTGGCCCCGACTACGGCTACAGCTGCCGGCTTAGTTACGCAGTCCGGAGCCTGTCCTGGCCGTCCGCAAGACCCTTCTATTGTTTGGCTTAGAGAGATTGTTCGGCTTGGGACGGCAGCAATTCCGACAATTACGCATCGCAGACGCAATATAATCGCCGTTGCCAGGACAATTGACACAAGTGGCAGTGAGTCATGTGAATCGTGAAGTCCTAAGACCCGGAAGATGAGTGTGAACAAAGCCGACAAGGGAAATATGATTTCCGTGCAATTTAGAGGCAATCCATTGTTGAATAAACTGACTCGGAAGCTCTGAATAACTGCCGAGGAACGACCATTGTGCATTGTCTTTCAATTAAGAGTCTTATTTATGGTTTCTTTATTAATTTCCATATTGGCTTTTAAAAATATATCTCACAGATTGATTTTATTACCACAAATAACACATTGCTTAATTTCCCAATCAATTAGGACTTAAATACTCGGAATCGAGCCACCATTAACCTACTTTTTGGTGTCATCATTCAGGGTTTAATCATTATTAATTTGGCTTAAAATATATATTGAAAAAGCTTACCACGCCGGAGAAAATGTGTTCGTAATGAAGCATATTTAAAGCCAAATTTGGTTCTTACCACAGAAATCAATTTAAAGTGTGTCTGAAAGCATGCAAATTTAATATCTTGTGGTTAGAGCTTTTAATGATTATTAAATATGGAAACTGAGAACCTTGACTTAGCTCTCTATCAATATGATCTTCTTGCTAACAAAATTAAGAGTTATCCTGAAATAAATAAGAGTCAAATCAAAATCAATGACCAATTCCACTGTCTCTTTTTCCGTGTGCAGATGAACTTGAATCGCCGGAGCGTTTAACATTTGTGTCCCAGTGTCGCACTCTCGTAAATCCCGGCAGCCACAACTCGGTGACCCCATTCATCAAAGTGTCGGAGCAGCTGGCGAGCAGGAATCTTTTGTCATTTGCTGTCAAATCGCCGGGACTGAGGATATGGGATAAACTAAGCATAGTAGGGGGGTGAAGCTCCTCCTCGGTGACTGAGGAAAAACTAATACGTGCTGGAAGTCAACAGAGCAACATGTAAAACATTGGCCAGGGACGATAATGGTGGAGTGGTGGAAGGATTCAGTCGAGCATCCCTAATGAGCGGCAATAAAGCAAATGTGGCAGGTGACACAGGCACAAACACACACGTATCAAGCAATTTGCACATTATAATTGTTGACACACCCCCGCATGCGTGAATATATATATATATAAATATATATTATATATATATAACATAGGTGTAAATATCCATGCGTGCGTGTCATTAGTGGGCCTTTGAATGGCACCAGAAACTCCGCTTTTATTTTGTTCTATTTACGGGGAAAACCCCCAGCTCCAGCGAGCTAATAATAAAACTTTTATTTATTTTGGGATTTTCGTCAACTGACCGAAGGCAAACAAAATGCTGGCAAACAAACAGGACCACAGAAATAATAATAATAAGCCGGCATGGAAACAAGCAGGCGGAGAAGGAGGAGGAGGAGGAGCATCTGGGCGTATGTCCTGCAGGCTGGGTGGCAGCTACATGCCAGTCCAGTGGAGCGTGGCATATTTGTCATAATCAGCGTTTAGGCATAAGCATAAATTTGAATGAGTGCGCACACAGGGGCGGCGAAGGCGGTGAAGTCGGGGGTCAAGGCCCATATTGTATAGACATCCTTATCATATATTAGGCAGGGCCACTCTCTACCCATTCCATTCCCTGCAGTAGAGATGAGCAGGGGAGGATTCACTGTGACAGTCAGTGACTTTGAAACGGAAAATACTTTTGGAAAATAACTCTTTAAGGCTGCCACGGTGCTGGTTAGCTTTAATTTTATTTAATTAAATACTTGAAGATCTTTATTGATCATAAAAATCACTGCTTACTTTAAAACATCATTTAAATAATATTACAAAATACTTAGAGGCACTTTTTTGATACAAAAACCACTAGAGATTTCTGCGGCACCTCGTAAATTCCGCTCCATTAACTTTATGGACCACTGTTAAATTCGGCTTTAAAAATCCTGAATTGGGCATGGACTGAAGCCCCTCTAATCCTCTCAATGAACAAGGGATTCGTATTACTCCTTCGGAAGGGTAGTACTAGTATGCGAGAACAAAGCAGAGCTCATCTATGCGATGACATGACTGACCCGCACCCCGGGAGCTGGAATTTGCGATTGACAGGAGTCGCGTAGCTCCCGGGGCTGGGCAAATATTTGACTGGGAAATTCCGGGGACCGCAGGAGGTCGCGGAACCCGAAATTGTGTATTGGGTATGGAACGGGGCTATCTGGCCATGTCCATATTTTCGGGGAAGGCCATAAATTTGATGCGTGCATAAAAAATGCTTTTCGATTTCCTTCGACACACATAAATTCTTGGCCTCGGTCACGTACGAGCAGGTGTTGGCCACCACCAGTTCCTCGGGCCTTGTCTTTTGGCCATTTGCCCGAGATACTGTCGACAGCGAGACCGAGTCCAAATCGTAGGGAATCAATGAGTGGGGGCTAGAGCTTTGTTCTTCGTTTCGGTTTTATTTTTCAAATATTTATTGCATTTTGTTGATTTTTCAGGGCGACCAAAAAAGCCGAAAAATCTACCCAAAACGTTTTCCGTTTGTCATAAATTTATGTGGGCCACACACAACACGTCTATAGAATTACATTTAAACTGAAATTTCGGCCGATTGGCGTTGTGTTCCATATATTGTATGGCTCTCGCTCTCTGGCATTTTTCCGGGGTTTGTTTTGCCAGCGATTGCATAATAACATCGTTTGTGGAATGGCCCACAATGGCAATAAATTAACATTTTATATGGAATGCTGTTTCGGCGTGTGTGAGTGTGTATATTTCCACACTATGCAGTTGGCTAAGCCTTTTATGGCGCGATTATCGGGGAGAAACATTTTTGGCATTCCAATAAGCAGTTATTCAAAGCGGATTTCACCGGGCTCCGTGCCCAAGTCGGGAATAGTCGAAATAGGATATGGATTCCGGATTCCAAATGATGTGCCTTACGGTCTGCCCCTCGGAGATGCCTCAATTTAAGTTGCACACTTTCCGGAAGCATTCAATCTCCAGGATTCGAACCGAAACGAGCAAATATTTATGAGGTTTTGCATTCAATGCTTTTGCTCTTATTTATTTACATTAATTATAAACTTTTGCAGAGCAAAGAGAGCAGGCTAAGATTCTGCATGGCAGGATAAAAAGGATATGAAATAAAACCGAGCTGAAAAGCAAACAGCAACAGTGGCCAAGTGTTTGTCTGAAGGCGTTCCAAGAATATTTCTTGTATATTTTTATACTCTTAAAGGGGATATACGATATTGGAAAAAGGAAATAAGATACAAATCATAAATACATACAAAAATATTGTTATAGTAATACTTAATATATTATTACTAATTAAAATATACCTACCATTGAAATTAGTAATCTAATCAAGAATCTATTCTTTCAATTTGCTTTTATAGTCAGCCTGCAAGTTTGCAACGACATTTTTAATGAGGCCATAGCTTTTTCGTTTTCCAAGAAATATCTGAATGATCCATTCTCTTTTATGGTTTTAATTCGCTTTCTTCTGAGTGACCATTCTTCGTTCTTCAAGGGCATTTCCAGCCTCGATCCTTGAAGCTCAACTGTTCTCCTGCTCTCCATCTTCATCACATTCTTTTTTTCTTTTGCGGCCAGCTCTGCCCACTTGAGTAAGAGTAAAGAAAGAGGAGGCAGAGAGTGTGTGTGGGAAAGTTTTGCGGAATGCAAGAAATATGCCAAGTGCGAGTGTCTCCATCTTGCTCGCACCAGCACCCACACAACCCACACATGCACACCGCTCTGGG
The DNA here is from genome assembly GCA_018904565.1 of Drosophila tsacasi. Lineage (NCBI taxonomy): Eukaryota > Metazoa > Arthropoda > Insecta > Diptera > Drosophilidae > Drosophila > Drosophila tsacasi. Next base: position 27,921 of record JAEIHY010019823.1, read on the forward strand.
CACTCTAAATCACACACACTTACGTCTTGGGTAAATGTTTGCGCTTGTGTGCACGGCCGCGAGAGCTTGCTTCCGTTATTATCCGTTTGATTAGAGAAAACACAACATTTTGGCCTAATTAGAGTCAGAATGTCAAAACATTGACTTTGCCTATTTGGCCGGACATCAAAGCACACGAGATGGGGACAGGAAGGCGGCGGAAGCGGAAGCCGGAGGAGCTAAGTTGGCGGCACTTGAAATGTAATGGCAATGGCAGAGCAAAGAATGGAAATGGAAGCGAAAACAGACTCGAGAACAGCGAAAGCAAAAGCAACAAAGCCAAGGACGCGGACATGGACGCGGATGCGGACGAAAACGAGGACATCCAATTCAAATGGCCCCAAACCCATGAGTTGCCAATGAAGTGCACAAAAAACGACTTCAAGTACTTGGCCATTTTGGTTTTTTCCACTTCGCCTCCCACTTTCTCTCCGTTCCGTTCGCCCTTGGGCAATGTAAACACATTTGATATCCAGCAAAGAAACAAAAAAGACAGCTCAGGACAGTGTCGTCCAAGGGTGCCATTTAAAGGGGGTGTGATTAATAATAAGGTATTTTTGAGTGCCAGAGAAATCGTTAAGGACATACATATATCCACTTAAAAATGTTTCTAAGAGGATTACTTTTAAATGGCTCTTGAAGCTTTTTGCTTATAAAGATTTAATATTCATTCAATTTGTAAAAGAGTCAAGTTATTGCATTAGAATGACTATAATTGATTTAATTTTAAGTTAGGAAACTGTAAGTTCCATAAGCCCCTCCCATCAGCATCCTGCCAACGCCACTGGAGCAGGGCAGAAGTCAAAAGGAAAGCAAGATTTAGTTCCGAGCAACAACAAAGCGGATGAGCCACTCGAGCTGAAGAGAGCAAGTGAGAGATTGATTTTGCTATCCTCCTTGATATTATTCCATGCTGGTCGCTGAATCAAACGGGATTTTTGCCTGCTGGCCGATTTGTTGCCTTTTCCCTTTCCCTCCCCTTCCCTTTCTGGGCTATCTCCCCCTCGGCATCTCCCTATCCCGCTCGCAGTGCAATAATTTCTCGTTAGCCGCTCACTAAATGCAAGCAAATTTTGTCATTTGGCCGGGACGTGAGTTGGTTGCCCAAGGAGTTCGGACCAGGGACTGGCTTCGTCCTCTCACATTAGTGCGGCACACTAAACTTTTCCAACCTGCAAACTCCCAGCAATTTCATTATGCTTACACCACCACTCCACGCAATTATATAAGTGTGCACACACCCAAGACGCGTTCTAGGACACTTGGGGAAAAATATTTAAGAACGTATTTGAAATACATTATAAGATATGTACATTTAATCGATAATATTTATAATATAATAACAATTTTACATTCATACATGGCTATGAATGCATTAAAATTATACATTTTTATATATTTGTTACTTTTATTTATTTCTTTGTTTGTTTGTCTTTAATAAAGATTTTAATTGATAATCCAAAATCCGAAGGGAGTATTAAAATTTAAATATTTATTTATAATTTTATAAGATAATTTTGGGAAAATTAAAGCCTACAAATATAATAACTAAGCTAAAAGTACATTAATTTGAATTCTGAGTTAGTTTTTATACGGCCAATAAATCTGCATACTAAATTTCAATTTCAAAATTAATTTTTTTGAAATTTTGTTCTTAAAGTTTTAACAAATTAATCCCTTAAAACTTTATAAAAAAATGTTTAAATTGTTTATTCTACCAAACACAGCTAGATCGAGTCGGCCGTCGATGCTGATCAAGAATATATATGATTTATGGGGTCGGAAATGACTCATTCACTTGCAAAAAGTAAACTTTTGACTAAAATTAAAATACCCTGCAAGGGTATAGAAATGAGTATATGTACAAGCTGTCAAGTTTTTTTAATTAAAAAATTCTATAAACTCATTTTTTTCCCCTGTGTAAGATGCAGTAAGCGACTGAAGTTTCATTTCTATTTCAGTTTGGCTTTGAGTTTGAGGTCGCCGCTGGTGTAAGGTCCCAGGCACGTAGCCATCTTCCTGCATACTCCTCCAAGGAAACTCTCGCTCTTTCTATCCCACGCTGTCGTCGCTAAGTCCTTTATAATAAATAGTTGAGTCACTTAAGGGGATTAATGCTGAAATTAGTTTATGCCGATGAGATTAGGCATGACATGCCGAATGCCAAGTCGCAGACGAGCACTGAATCTACTCGCAGATGTCCTTTCGGAGGCACTCACTGAATAATGAATTCGGCGGGTTAATCCACCGCAAACAAGCAGAGTAATTTGAATAGCTCTATTTCCCCACCCTATTAACCAGTTGCCATAGATTTTGGCTATCTCTTTGGGTTTAACCGGGTTTCAAAGTGCAAACGCAGGTACCACATAATGTGCATACACTATCTGATGTGTATGTATAGTATATTCCGATTGCGATCTATAAATAGCTTATATTCTGATGTCATTTTTTTTGTACATTTCATAAAATGGTGCAACTTCGGGATATGCGAAGCTAATTTGTTTGTTATGGAAAATATATAAAATAATTAAATATTTTTCTTTTGGAATTATAGACATAAGCATGTGACTGCCAACGCTAATTGATAAGTAAACAAGCTTTCTTAAGCTCTCTTAAACTCTCTATGCTTCCTCTCTTTTGTAGCCCAAACACACCAACACAATTCGCCGGTTGTTGTTCTCTCTGATATTTACCTCTCACGGCCAGAATCTGCTATATGTATATAAGCAAAGAGAGCTTATATTGTTTATTTCAGTGGCGCTTCAGCGGTCGACTCGAAAAGACGCTCTCTGAACATTTTGGCAGCACCCCCACGCTGCGCAATTCGATTAGAACCTCTTCGCCCCGACTCTCTCTTTCCCAAAACCCCTTCAAATACCCCGGATTTCCGAAATGGTGTTTGTGGAGTTGTTGTTATTCGTGGCTGTGGTCGGTTTGTTGCTGTACAAATGGTCCGTCCACAGTTTCGGCTACTTTTCGAAACGGGGCGTGGTCTTTGAGCCGCCCATTCCGCTCTTTGGTAATATACCTTGGTCGGTGATGATGGGCAAGGATTCGTATATAAAGCACAGGTGAGTTATAACACAAATAGAAATAGGTGCTGATAAAAGAGCGCCCTCTCTTTAAAAGACTTCGATTCTAACCCTTCTCTTAATCTCCCTCAGCATTGACATTCACATGCGCCTTAAGAGCCACAAGGTTTACGGTATTTTCAACCTCCGCGATCCGCTATTCTATCTCTCGGATCCGGAACTCATCCGTCAGGTGGGCATCAAGAGCTTCGACAACTTCGCTAACCACCGCAAGGCCATCACCGATGGACCCAACGACATGAGCTTGATGGGCAAGAGCCTGCTCAGCCTGCGGGATCGTCGATGGAAGCAAATGCGCAGCACATTGACGCCCACGTTTACCAGCCTGAAGATCCGCCAGATGTTTGAGCTGATCCATGCCTGCAATGAGGAGGCAGTGGGCTATGTGCGGCGCCAGCTGGATGCGGGCAACTCGGAGCTGGAGCTTAAGGATTTCTTTACGCGTTATACGAATGATGTGATTGCCACGGCCGCCTTTGGCCTGCAGGTGAACTCCTTCAAGGATCCCAAGAATGAGTTCTTCTCCATTGGGCAGCGTATCTCAGAGTTCACTTTCTGGGGCGGATTCAAAGTGTTTCTGTACATTATAGTGCCCAAGTTGATGACGGTAAGATTGGATTATTACCAGATCTCTCAAAGGGTGTTCTTTAATAACCTCTCCTTATCCACAGGCTCTCAAAGTTCCCGTGATGGACATGAACAATGTAGACTACTTCAAGAAGCTGGTCTATGGTGCCATGAAGCACCGCAAGGAGCAGAGTATTGTGCGGCCCGATATGATCCATCTCCTGATGGAGGCCCAGAAGCAGTTTAAAAAGGATCAGGCAGCTGCTAAGGAGGATGCAAGTGGAGTAAAAGAGCAACATGCCGAGTTCAACGATGAAGATCTGCTGGCTCAGTGCCTGCTCTTCTTCGCGGCAGGTTTCGAAACGGTGGCCACCTGCCTGAGCTTCACCTGCCACGAGCTGCTCGCTAATCCCGAGGCCCAGCAGAAGCTGTTCGAGGAGATTGTGGATGTGGAGGAGGGACTTGGCGGCAAGCCTCTCGACCACGACACCTTAATGGCCATGAAATACTTGGATTGTGTGGTCTCCGAGTCGCTGAGGAAGTGGCCGCCAGCATTTATCCTGGACCGTATGTGCGGCTCAGACTTTGAGCTTAAGGATGAAGAGGGCGAGGTGTTGGTTAAACTTAACAAGGATGAACTAGTGCATATTCCTGTGGCGGCCATACACCACGATCCCGATAACTTCCCAGAGCCGGAGGTATTCCGACCGGAACGCTTTGACGAGGAGCACAAGCACGAGATTAAGCCATTCACTTATTTGCCCTTTGGCGTGGGTCCACGCAGCTGCATTGGCAACCGAATGGCCCTCATGGAGGTGAAGTCCGTGTTGTATCAGTTGCTCCGGCAGTACAAGCTGAAGCCCACGGATCGCACCTCGACGGACATGATGGGCAGCCTCTCAGGCTTTAGGATGGCGCCGCGGGAGCAGTTCTGGTGCAAGTTTGAGTTGCGTGAAGAAGCCAAGTGAAGAACCCATCAAATGCTTTCTATGTTTCTAAACATTTAACCCATATACCTCAATAAATAAAATAAATACATATATACTAAGCCAAATCGTTACATAACACAGCTCAAAAAACAATTAATAACGAGCCCCCAGCTTATATGAAAAATAATGAAAATTACTAAAGAAACGAGAGAAAAAGCGAAGCAGAGAAACGTGGCCATTTATTTATTTGTTGTGGACACCCTTGCGCCGACAAAGCTGACAAATTTGTCGCGGCAATGTTTCACTTTTATGCTGCGCTTCTCCGTTTGCTTTTTGCCCGGGGTTTTCCCAGGGTTTTCCGGGCTTTTACAGTCGAATGTCACGGGCAGGGATTCCGAGTTAGGAGCAGGCGACATGCCACGTCATAAGGCTGTCAGGACATGATGGCCGCCGCATCCTAGGTGGTTGTATGTTGTACGTTGTGGTGCGGTTACACCGCATAAAACAACAAGGACAAACAGTGATGCCAGGGCCACGCCCCAGCCCCTTGTTTATGATGGGCCAACATAAGCCAAAACATACGCCCACTCACACACTGGCGGAATCCACCCACTCAGCACCCACACACACACACGGGACATTAAGGATTATTTATTGGGAGTTATTTTTCAGGCGGCATTAAAATTTTTTCGGTACAATATGAATTATATTACACTCGTGTCATAAACTGTGCGCCGCAGCGAGGAGGAACACGAGTACGGGGGAGGGACAGGTGGAAAACTGTCGTCCCTTTCCGTTACGCCCGTCACACTCCCATTGACAGCCCAAGGTGTGCGACGGAGTAAAGATAATTAACATCAATCTGTGTTCCAATGGTTGCAACGAATCGAATCCAAATTGATGGACAGAGAGCAGGACAAACAGGGCTGAAAAAATGCTGTAAAATGGTTGAAAATATGGCCAGGGAAATGGGAGAATCTGTGGAGCATCTTCTGTTTTGATTGTTCAATTCTGCTTTATGTTTTCTTGCTAAGGGTGAAAGTTTTCCTAAAACACTTTCTAGGAAGCTTGAAAAAATAGGTAGAGTAAATGAAGAGGTAAAGGTAGAGGTAAAGGTATTCTAAAATAAAGAATTGATGTTTGTGAAATTTAACAAGGAAAAGCTTGAAGAAAGGAATGGATTCATCTAGAGAACACTAAAAGGTCGTAGATATATATATCTTGAAATATATATATGTGGATTAAAAGTCTTACAACACTGCTGATTTTTTTAAAGTCTTAACCAAGCAGATATTTCCCACAAAATTGTATTAATTATAATTTTATAGCATGTTTAGTAAGCTGTTAAGATCAAATGCAGCCAACTTTTAGGACCAAATTCCCCTTTTAATATCTACCCACAAAGATACAACACATTTTATGATACTTTTAGGCGCCCAGCTTAACGCTATCTCTGGTTGGTCCCACAATTTGCATAGTTCTAATTCCTAACTCGGCTCTTAACTTACAAAACATGCCGAATCACATGCCACATAAACCAGAATTGTTTGCAGAACTTGGACCCTAACTTTCTGCATCATTTGATGATGGCCAGGCTGACTGACAGGGTGGTCAAGTGCGGAGTACGCCTATGGCCATTAAGCTGGCAACCGGAGTAATAAAAAATAGCAAAGGCAATTACCAGATATGGCCACCACGCAGCACATTATTCACACAATGTAACGCACGTAATTAGTTGCATATAACTTGGGGCCTCGAGCAGCTCCGTAAAACTTTCAGCGCGGCTTCAAATTAGTTGAATGTTGAATGCTTTTTTTTATTGGCAGCTAGCTGCATGAGGCGATGGCTGGTGGCCTGGTCCGGGATTGAGTCACATGTGTGGAGGAGGAAAACAGCCCGAGGACAGCACATGGTTGGGTCTGTGCAAGTCTGCCACAATATTTGCTTAAAAATGAGGCAATGGCAAAGGCACTGCCAAAGTGGAATTAAAGCGAAAAGTTTGCGAGATGCTGGCGGGGATAGCTAAGCAAACGCTTTGCGGTTCCAGCCCGGCTCTCTGTTCTCTTTCTGTTTTATGGCCGAAGTTTTCGAGTTTGCCGACGGCTTCTTCAAGTTTTTTGGGGTTTTGCAGCTTGGCTGGTTGGGCTTTCCTGTCTTGCTTCTGTCTTGTCAACGCTTTGCGTATGCGTAATGCCTGGCATGCCAACGCTGCGTATGCGTAATCTAGCAAACGTCATAAAGCGGAGAGACACCAGCACACCATTTCTATTCCTTATTTTTGTGTCTCCTCAACTCTTGTTTTGTTTTGTTCACAGCAGCAGCCTTATCAATCAATTCACCCACACAAATACACCCCAGCGTGTGTGTGTGGATATCCTTTACACATATAGAGGATAGTATCTGGAGCTCAGGGCAGAGGTCATAAAGAAACTTTGGCGCCGCGACCGCCAGACGCCACCAGAAGCATTAAATTTTCTCTCGGCAGACGCAAAGAGCGAAGCGAAAAAAAAAAATAGAACAGAGAAAATAACAACGAAAAAGCGAATAAAATAAAAATGTAGGATGTGCGGGATGTTCGGGGATTTTTTGGGGTCCCCGAGTCTTAAGGGGGAAAATGTAGGCGAATAGGAGAATAACAATAAGACGAAAGGAGCAGGCAGCAGGCAGCCGCCGAGAGAATGCTGAGCATTAACAATTTGGCACAATGGCAAACTGTCGCACACGAGTTTTCCTTCTTGCTTTCGCTTCCCCCTTCTGCGTTTTCCCTGGCTGCGAGATGCGTTTTGCGATAAGCACGAAGCGATAACATTTGGAGCCTGAGTGAGTGTGTGTTGTGTGTGTATTTTTGGGGTGTGACAAGTGTTTTCCCTGGTGAATGCGCTGTGTTTCTAGTGAAATTCCAAGCCTCGCCGTTCAATCATCCAGCCTACATGAGGCCTTGTGACAAATGGATAATTGTGAACTTGACTTAGGGTACGATTCGGTTTTTAAATAATGATTTATTTTAATTCTTCAGAGATAAGGAAATATCTATAAAATATATGATATAAGTTGGGAATTTGGGTTGTTAGATAATTTTTAATTTATATACAAAAGTTTTATAATTTATACAGAGTACAAAAACTAGCCCCCTTTAAGTAATAAATTAGGACCTATTTTTTAAAGTTAAATGAAAAATTAAACTGCTACAAAGCATAAATAAATGTTCAATCAAAGATTAAGTGAGTTTATAATTTCAAAAAGAGCAAAGTTTAGTTGTAAACACAATTCATTATCAGTTTAAGGTTATGTTTTTGTTAAGTTCAGTTTCACGAATGTGTTTTTAGTTCTTTTATAAAATAAACTATTTGTAGAGAGACAAAAACGATTGCTTCCTGCAAAGCTTAAACAAATATGTGCATTTCAATTAGTTTTTAAAGGACTCCATGCCACATTTTAATAAATCAAATAAATTTGTGTGTGTTTTTGCTGCCACAAGAGGAAGTTCAAGTTGCAAGATGCTTTTTGAGGGACATTCAAGCCGCCCATTTGGGCGCAGACAATAGACAAGGACAATAACGATGCTAAAAATGCTCATATTCCGAAACTATGTAATTGAATCGGCCAACATTGTTTGCCTTGGTCCTTGTAGTCAAATATCTTTGTCCCATCTGACTCGGTTCTCCTTTGCTTATCGCAGCCTGTATATAAATAAGAACAACCAGTTTTCCCAGTCTGCAGCCTCCCTTCGACCGTCCCCGTTCCGGGAAAAAGCGTTGTTAACGTCTCTTGAATTCGGTGTAAGCAAGTTTGCCCCATAAGGAGAACAAGAAGGAAAAGCATAATTTGGAGAGTGCTTCAAGGGAAAGTTTCTTGTGTCGTTGGCAAGTTTTTGAAGACCTCCTCTTCAGAAGCCACACACACACCCGCTGGGATGGGTGCTGGTGGGGTAGGGGAAAATAAACATAATTTTATTTTCGGTTTTTATTTAATGCTCCTCCGCATTACAGCAATTTCTGCAACATTTTCCTCCATGAGCTTGGGAAATTATGCGATGGCAAATCAAGTACCAGCCCCGTGATCGTCCTTGGTGGCTCTTTTGGTTTTGGTTGCTCGTGCAGCATTTCTGCAGCCGGATATCATTGTCTAATGCACACTGGGCCTGGCCAAGCGTGAATTTGCATTGCTGGCGTTGTCATAAATCGCTTTGGTCCGTGCAGCAACTACAGCACATACAACAGCTGCTGGCACACACATTTGTGTGACATTTTTCGGTTTTGCTACCCATCCTGGTAAGGGATGTGGCGGCGGCGGCATGTGGCATGTGGCAGTTGGCAGGAAGCCGTAGGTAAAAACTTTTAATATTTCTCCGCCGCCAGCTGTTGCCATTCCGCCTGCCTGCCAGTTGCATCCGGATGCCGGGATACCCGGACTCCGCATCCGTCCGCAGATGCAACACACCGAGCCAACACAAACAATTGAGGCGAAGCACCGAGTAGGCCACCAGCCAGGAATCAAAAAGGAATCGCCTGCGCTTATTTATGCCCACGCTGTGAAATTTAATTAGACCCCGCACACGACAATTGTAAATATCTAGTGCAGGGCAACGGCTTGGAATGCGGGAGCCGAGAGAGCTGGGAGCTCGGAACGGAATGCCAAGTCTTTTTCCGGGGGAGGAACTGCTGACTTCGGTGCTACATCCGCTCCATCCGCCGTTGAGTTGAAACAATGCCAACTGGCCGAAAAAGGACGCGACGTCCTTGACTTCCTTCTCGCCTTTGCCACTTTTTGCAGGCAGAAAAATATATGTGGCACTGGTACTAAAATAAACTCCCATCTATGGGTTAAGAACATGATACTTTTTGACGCTACACTGGAATAATTGTATTTATTTTTAAGTTTATTATTATTTTTAAAATTTGTTTGGGAGCCTAAAATCTCATATTTTAGGAAAAGATGCTTTGAAATATGAATAAACAAGTGGAAAATATGGAAATGCAATAAATATTAAAGGAATCGATGTAGATAAAAATGTGTTAAGATTGGAAATTCATTAAATATCAATAGAAAAAATAATACGAATTTTCTAGGTATCTATTTTGGTCAATAAATTCTGTATTCAGGATTGTACATCATTATTTTATATATTATTTTTCAAGCAAACCCTTATCTGAGGTACCAAGGATATTATTTTTATTTTCTGTGCACCGCCTTTGTTCCCTTTCCGCTGGCTTTAATGAGCATCAGCAGCAGGTGAAGGAATGCCGAAAGCGGATGCAGGAGTGGAGGCAGCCGCCTGGGGGAGGGGGTGGGGTGACAGGTGATGGTTGGGGGTTTTGGGGGTGTCATGTTAGGACCAGGGGCATGGCAGGGGCTTAACTTACTTTTTAGCAAATCCGCCAGTGTCGTGAAGTCGTTTATTTCAACTGCGTTTCAAACGTAAATGAAGTTGGCTTTTCGGACCGCCCGCTGGCGGTGTCTGTTACTCGCTCTTCAACTTTGGCTTAATTCTCAGGTCCTGATTCGTCGCCTTTCTCACCTGCTATCGTTGTTGTTATTGTTGCTGTTGCTGCAGCCGAAGGATACGCATTAAAATTAAAAAGGGAAACGAAAGACTGAGGAATCCGGACAAGAGATTTTCTCGTGGAATTCTTTTGTTGTTTTTCTTTTTCAGGTGAGAATCCACAGTGGAAGGGGTAATGGCCTAAAGATAGGACATTCGAGATAACATAATGCGGATTTCCGAGTAAATTCGTGGGACATTTCTGTCGGTTTGTCCCCGAGGGACAGTCAAATCTCAATTTCGGTAGCTAATTCGCCTCAAGTTCGGCCCCTTTTTCGCCCAGCTGGCACAATTCCTCCTTTTACCTGCTCTTGCAGGTGTGATAATAAGTACCTAAAAGCCATTTTACGTTCAGCTGACAACAGCTGAGTGTGAGTGCTTTTAGCGCTTTAATTTCTTGGCCTAAAAAGTGCAGGCGGGACTGAATTGCAAATGGAGATAATGTGGCTAACTGACATGGCCGTATCAAATCTAATATCCGCTGGGCAGCCATGATAGCACACTGGCAACAGATAACAGTAAATAAGGAGTCGTCCTTGGCAGCACGGGGAGCACTTAATAGTTGCCTGGCGTATCCATTAAGTAAACATGACTCGCTAAGCCCTACGGCCGCCGGATGGGTGGTAAATGGGGCTCTGCTGCCTCGGAGCTGCCTCGGCCACCACACTGTCAATGTACATTAGGATTGTTTTCCTTCCCAGCTTGAGATACTCCTTCCAAAAAAAAAAAACAGAGCAGAAAATATAAGAAATGAGGGAGTTCTCAGAGCGAAGAAGAAACAAGGAAAGGGGAAAACAAGAGCAACGACTCTCTGTGTTGTTGCGTATAAACGCTGAATATTTAATAAATGCAAACGGGGATACCATACATACGCACACTGAGAGAGATAATGTGTATTTGGATTTTGATTTTTATAATAAGTATATCTTTGTATGAAAATATAAAAGATTTTAGACAAGAAGATTTTAGAATTAAAGTGTTAAATAAAAATAAGTTAAGCGAGTACCAAATGCTGATTTTTAAAGAGAGTTTATTGCTTTTAAAATATTTCACTGGGCTATTCTCTTGAAAAATAAAATTGAATTGTATACAAAACATCACCAATTTATCTAAAAAAAACTACTAATAATTCATAAAATTCTCTAAGAGTTGGACCTATTTGGTGGCTAGTCTTTAGAAATTGTGACAAAGGTATTATAATATATTTTTACTTATTTAAATTGTGTCATTCTTTGGCACCATTGATATTATTAAGTTCTTGAATAATAAGACTTAAAGTAAGCTAAAAAAAAATAATAAATAAAAAGATTTTTAGTAAGTTTTTATTATTTAAAACAGAGAAAACTGTCAGGGTATAACCACCCTAAAATATATATTCTAAAACGCTTTAATGAATTCTTCTTTGCAAGACAATTCCTGGAAATTATTGTGGCATTATTTATATTCTTTGCCGTGCACACCATGGAGTGTGTTTTACACACACCAACACCCCACCCCGATCTACCCGCAGAATAAGAGGAGTAAAGGGAAAAGCTGGGCTGGAAATCAACTTAAGCATCGCCACACCAGAGAATTGCTTTTGCTCATTCGCTGATGATAACGCGAACTGAGAGACTTGCAGCTTTCGGGGGCCCAAAATGCTTTTGATATTTTATTCATGCCGCTGCTCCCAGGGCTGTCAATTGGTATTAGGACATTATAATTTATTGATGAACGCCAGACAACAGGAGCAACAAGAACAACAACAACTACGGCAACAAGAGCCGGCGGCCTTTGTAAACGGTTTATAATTCGCACTCGTGCAGCGAAAGTCAGAACGTCAAGCGCACAATTAACAGGGCGCCTCTCGAGTTAGCCACAAGCAGCTGAAGCAACTTACACACACACACAGCCACACACACTGGCACACTCTGTCTTCTGCACGCACGAACTTTCGAGCCGCTCACACGACGTATACGCAATATTCGCATCAATCATCCGCCAGCGCGTCCACTCGCCTCGACGCACCAATTTCAACTGGCACAACTGACGATTCTGGATGCTGTCTAAGCCTCGGTTTCGGATTCACGGGGACTCGGTTTCGGAATGGCTTTCGGAGTGGCATGCAACTCGTGGCACTGGGCCACTGGCACACGCCAGCAGGACGCAGGCGCCGAGAGAGAACCGCATCCTGATGGCACGGCGTGGAAAAAGGCCCAGAATTAATATGCACAAGCGATGCCGATGACGGAGCAGCCATTCATTGATGGATTGTTGTAATGAAATGCAAATTACTTGTCAATAATTGCCGGACAAGTAGCTCGAACTACGATTGAGATTTAAAGTCGATTAATTGGGCTTGAAGGGTTGAATTCTAAGCTTGAGATGGTAGAAATTAAACAAATCAATGTCTCAGTTTGAGTAAAATTCTACCTTTCACGATCTCGATAGATCTGTAGGCTTGTCACCACTGTTTCTCCTCAGAGATTGTTTTAAATATTCAGATACTTTTTAATTAATTCATAAGAAGCGAAATATATATACTTCTGCAATTATTGCCAGTCAGATATCGGAATTAATAATTTGAACCTTTGCTGGTTGCTGCTGCTGTCCGCGGCGAGGCGAGGAAACGCAATAAAGAAAAATATTTATTTATGCGAAATCCATTCGGAGGGCTCGTAAATCTCTCGACACCATCGCGAGGGAAGCTGTATGGTCGAGTATTTATGACTCCGACTATTACATACTTTATTATGGTTAATATTGAGTGCAGTTGGCGATATAAATTCAGTCTTAGCCAAGTGACATCTAAAGAGGGTTTAATTAAGAAGGAGAACATAATGAATCTTTGATTTTTACTTAGAGAAAAATATCTCTTTTTGTATTTTAATATAGGTTAAAGGTTAATCAGAAATCAGTATATTTCTATAGTTTTAAAATTCGTTTTGGTTCTCAAGAACCTCTTCTCATTTTGCCATGAAAATTGCAATTTTTCGGCCTCGTCATGACCGCTTAACATGTGGGGAATGCCGCACTTGTAGCCTGTCATATTGTCAACATGTTCCTGTTCCGTGTGTGGTACATTTGTGTCGTGGTTTTTGCTCTGCTTGGAATCCCCGCCAGCGCTTGGGATTACTGCCAGGAGAACTGGTGTCCTCGGCCCAACGACCATGTGGCTTGTAACAACAATGGGGTAAGTGGAGAGCTCTGAAAATATATTTTTCCAGGCTTGATTTGCACAGATAACACTTGCTTAAAGCTAATTACCTCTTGTATATTTTCTCTAAAAAAAAAATCAATGTCCTAGCAGACCCTGGGTACGAAATGCTTTCGGGAGGCCAAGTTAATTCCTCTCAACATCCAACTGCATCACTTTATACTCCACAAAATCAACTTCTACCGCAATGAAGTGGCTTCTGGAAGATTCTCTGGCCTTGGGCCAGCCCTTCGCATGGCCAGTGTCCGCTGGGATCCAGAGCTGGCCACTCTGGCCGAGCTGGCCGTCCAGCGATGCTCCCTGTCAACCGATTCGTGCCGCAACACAAGGCGCTTCAAGCATGTGGGTCAGCTTACTGGTCATGTGATCTTCAAAGCCCGCCGGCATAGCAACCTTCAGCTGGTGGACCATACCATTGACAACTGGTTTAAGGGGTACAAACGGAACACGAAGAGGTGAGTGCTTAGCAGGATAATTGGAACCTATATTGCATTTTTTTTTAAGCAGCTTCCGGCAGCTAATTCAGGAGTTTGTCACCCACATGGGCTGTGGCTTGCTCCGCCAGAGACGCTATAAGAAGTGGCATCAGCAATTCATGGTCTGCAACTTTGCCAAGGAGGATGTGGCCCACGAGCCGGCCTACGAAGAGGGTATTCAGCCAGCCTCAGGCTGCCAAGCTGGAGTCAATCCCATCTACCCGAATCTGTGCGCCCTGGAGGAACAATACGATGTCAATGCCCTCGATCGTTATCACACCACAAAGTCCTCGCTCAGGTTCAAGATAAAGTATAGAGAAGCCAACCTAGCAAAAAAAGTGGTTTCAGTTTCGGAGAAAGCTTCAAAACAATATTTTTAAGTTTTAAGTTTACATTACTTTACAATATATATTTTTCATAGTCTTCAGTTAACACTTAAATAAGGACTGGTTTATTGTTTACATGCAACTTAGGAGGTAGTTTTAGCAGTTTTACTATTAGTTTTTTAGTGCGGATTTTCCTGGCGATTGGGCTCGATGGTGACGCGGGCATAGGGACTGCCGGCGCCCACCTTCCGGCGCATGGTGACGCCTCGGTGCGGACGCAGTCCCATCACGATCAGGTATATGCCGGCGGCGCTGAGGGCAATCAGAGTAAGCACCACCAGGCTGTAGGCCCAGCGTGGCCAGGAGTCACAGCTGAAGGCATCGGCGCGGGCGGAGGTCACCAGCATGCCGCGGATGCGGGAAGGCTTATAGCAACGCCCGTTGGTCTGCACCGGGAGCTGCTTCAACCAGAGCAGCTCGCAGTCACACTGCAGCGGCAGACCGTTGAGATCCAGCTCGGCAAGTTGTCCAAAAAGCGGCGCCATCGAGGAATTAAAGGTGCGCAGCATAGTGCCACGAAAGCTCAGTGACCGCAGTGCCCATTTTTTACCAGCAGCTGTTCTGGGAATGTGGCCAAAGGCCTCCGCATCGAGATGGGTCAGACGGCGGCTATTCTGGAAGCTCAGGGTCTCCAGGAGCTCTAGAGGAGCCAGGGAATTGGCCGCGATGCTCTGCAGCAGCGACATATCCTCCACGTAGAGCTGGCGAACCTGGGTCAGGTTGGAAGTATCCTCGTGCAGCAGATGCTCCAGCAGGTTGTCGCTGATGTCCAGGCGGACGAGCGTCTGTGGGAGCTGCCTGGGCATACGCTGCAGCAGGTTCCGCCGCAGGGAGAGCTCCTTCAAAGGAACATCCTCGGGCAGATGAATCTCGGTCAGGCTGCAAGCATCCAGTCGCAGGGCATTCAGTTTCCAATTAATGCCCAGTCCCGAGTACAAATCAAGGCTCGTCTCGTTGAAGCGACGGTTCCAGGACAGGTCTAGGGTGCCCAGCACCAGCATAGGAGCAAACAGCTTGCCCGGCAGCGAGTGCAGGTTGTTGTGGGCCAGGTCGAGCACCTGCAGGTGCGGCAGTCCCTCGAAGCTGGTGGCCTCCAGCTGACCAATGCTGTTCCAGCCCAGATATAGCTCCCTCAGGCTGGTGAGGTACTTGAAATTCCCAGCCACCAGGCGTGAGATGTTGTTATGCATCAGGTTCAGCTGGTGCAGGCTGTCGCTGGTGAAGATCGGCGCCTCATCGAGGGCATTCCAGGACAGGTCCAGTGTGTCGATGTAGAGGGGCAGCAGCTGGCTTAGCTCGGCCACCTTATAGTCCTTGTAGCTGCAATCGATGCGCAGGGCACGCATGCCCCAGGGCGAGGCACTAACGTTGCTGCACTCGCAGGAGCGGCGCGAGTTCCGAGCGGATTCAGGGTAACAGAAGCGGTCCACCTCCTCCGCAGCATCGATATTCTCCGTACGGCTAAGTCCGGTCAGCTGCAGCAGCAGCAGCAGGGCAAAGGTCACTTCCCGCCTCGTCATTTCTAGACTCGCCATGGTGAAGGTTCTCGTTGCACTGAATAACTGGACGAGGATGAGTGGTTCGTGGTTCTGGCTTCCACTTCCATATCTTATCGCATGGCGGAAAAGCTCGCGAGCGAACTGTGACTCCATTTTCCAATAAATTTATCAGCAGAATACTTTGGTCTTGCCCTGATAGGGTTACTCATTGCAGACCATTTTTGAATTCCATATCTTATCGGGCGGCGGTGAAGCTTTGCCCCTTATCTCGCCGCTCTCCCTATAAATAAGAGTATCTCCTTCTCCCAGCCCCTAAGCTTTTCTGTTATCTGCCAATATCTATTTCATTAATCATTTCCCACACTCTCCCTCTAGGCGGCGGGTTAAGTCGGTGACATGGATTCACAATATTGATGGATCCATAAAGCCTCCAATTTCACACTCCGAAAAATGGCGGCCGCGTTCTCCAAATCACATTCGTTTCAAAAGTCACGACTAATCCCCGGCTGGATGGGGGATTTATCTAGCTCATTGCATCGCAGAGTCAAGCCTTGGGTTCAAATTGTAATTACGCTTAATGCGTTTGACTGGGGATTTTCTTTTGAAGCCAGGATATGTTTGGAGGCAACACTCTCCAGCTCCAAGGATTCCGCTTGTGGTTCTCATGCCGCTTAATTGCTGCAGCCTTTAAAGGTGTTTTGGGTTTGATAGAGAGGGAGAGAGGAGTCTTAGGAATTTTAAAGGTGAAAGGAATCTATGCATACATTTAATTATTTATAGTATTTATACGTACAGTTTTAAATTTAAATGAGAGAAGACTTTCTATAAACTTCGTTATATTCCATTACAATGCTGTCCTTAGGGTAAAGCTTTTTAATAAAGTTATAGGGTTATTAATGCAGAAGCTCTTTAGCTTAGTTGCCTAAGAAATCAAGCTAATAAAAACAATACAAAATCATGAGAAAAATATGAAATTGGCACTTCCTAAAGAGTATTCTCTAGTCGAGTTTTCTATCCTTCTGTCGCGCTACACCGAACTTTATGGTGGTCTCTTTACGTTTGCAATTGCTTTTACTACTCGCACAATTCGCAGTGCCTTCGGGGCGATAGAACTCTTCTTTGTGTCAATGGAAAATTGATGAGGCTTACATAAGTGCGCAGTGCCTCCCCCCGCCCCCCGCCCGCCACAGACGACATACATACATACATACATCCGACGGTTCTGGCATAGGCATTTGCATAAATTAAGGACTTTCAAAAACTCGGTGGCCCCCCCGCCATCCACGAGTTTTCCTGCTTGACTTTTCCACAATCGAGTGGGAAAAGCCAACACATGTAAAGCATTTAATGAGCTGTGTGTGTGTGCGAGTGTGTGTGTGCGAGTGTGTGTGCTTAAATTTATTGAAAATGCCAGGCACATGCGGGTGTTTGTTGTGCTCGGTGCTCGGTTTCCGCCCCTCAAGTCATTATTACAAGCAAAAATGTATTTTTAACTAAAAACTCATTAATTACACTGAAAATTGGGCATAGGTGTGTGCGTGTGGAATAATTACGGCATTACAAGCAATTTAATTAAAGCCCAATTTTCGCACATCTGCAATAATGGAATTGTTAATTAATAGGCCGAATCAAAAGCGGAGAGAGCCATCAATTGAGTCAGGCAGCTGTCGAGTGGGGATTTTCCAAAGGGTAGTTATGTATGAATCATGTTACACAGAGGCCTGCTCCTGTTTTGGTCGGGAATTGAAAAATAAAATCCTCTCTAAACGTGCCAAACATGGCCAGAGCCAGGCCCTGCAGCAGTCGCCACGGCAGAATATTTATGAAAGTTTTAATATTAAATGGTTTTCTGATGCCATTCGCGGTACCCACTGGCTCTCAGGGAGGGAAGGAGGGGTAGACCGAGAGAGACAGGCTTAAACGAGGCAAACGAGACAGATAGCAAGTGCTGGCAATCAATGGCAGAAATGCAATTTCCCGCACAGGATATGCAATCATTAAAAGCTTGATTATCCGCAGGCCAGCCGGCGAGCAAGCGCGCGGCATTGTCCTGTGCCCTCGCAGGATATAATGATGCCCCTGTCTGTCACAGTATGTTCTAGGTATGTATGTATGTATGTATGTGTAGGCCCCAGTGCGACAGTTTATGGCGTCCTAATTGAATCGCTTGTCATGCATTTGTCTAATAATGGCGCATTAATTTGCCGTAATGTGGGGGCCAGCTTCCGTTTCCAGGAAATCATCAGTGCAGCGTGTCCTGCACGTGACTGATGCGAAGGCCAGGGACGTCCTGTCCTCCTGCCGTATGCTAAATATCTCTGTCATGCCCTTTTAACTCCTCGGTCAAGTATGAGCAGCACACACTCACCCAGCACTTTCACATTTCTAATTGCCTTTGAAAGCGCTTCTGTCACGCAATTTAAAACTCGTAATTCCGCCAGACGGGGGCCTAAATTCATTAGGCGGGCTTTAAGAGCTCACATTAACCCAAAGGCACACACACTCGCACACCCTCATTGCTCGCTTGCGGTTGCCATTGGGATATCATTCTCTTTCGCTGCGCTCAATTTAATCGACAAATTTAAAGAAAATTATTGTCTCTAATGGGCAGACGTGCCCACAGAATGCGACCTTTAACCGCAGGCTATACAGAGAGCGGAGACAGAGAGCGGAGGCGGGGGCTATTGGCTTTCCCTTTTTGGCTTAGATCCCAGCAGCTGATAACAGTTGAATAATGAACAAATAATGGCTGGCACAACCTTCTTGTCTGCTCAAATATTAAGTATACGCCGGGGAGTCCGTGGAGGGAGCGAACGAACGATCCGAGAAATGTGTTGTAAGAACCCCATTGGAATAATAGATGAAGAATGGCTGTAATGCTAAAATGTACAAGCCCAATAATCCGTAACATAACTCAAAATGGCAGCGCCAGCCCCCCCAGCTGGTTACAGAAGATAATGTTAATTGGGGCAAAAATGTGCAGAATTTGGGATTTGCTTGATTGCATTAAGCATACACTGGTTTAATATCATTTTCTGCTGGATAATGCCATTAATTAGTTAATGATATGGCAGATTTGCTAAGCAAAATCAACATACATGAATTGTGTGAGAGGATTTCTGTATTGAATAATAAAGCTGCTGCTTAATAAAGGTAATTCACTCAAGGATAACTAGGTTTTGAGGTAACACAACGAAAATTGTTTTGTTTGCTGATCAAATTAATTATGTTGAGATGTTTCTGCCATATACATATCTTATATTCTTAGTTAACTCATTCATTTGTATATTTCAGAGTGGTTTTCTTTATTAAGAAGAAGAATTTCATCATGCATCAGGCATATGCCTTAAAATAATCATAGAACAAATCCCAAAATTCACCCTTCCATCCCTTTAGAAAATGGAAATTTCTGTTTTGAATAATCATTGTGCACTTGTTATCCTTTTGGTCTGTGGTTTCTGCCCTGTGAAAGCCCTTAAAGAGTATGTACCCTTTTAAAGCCATAACTGCAATTTGGTTCTTTGGAAAAAAGGCAATTTGCAGGCAGGCTGCACCACAGTTGTTGCTTCAATGCCAACATGCAAGGGCCGGAGTTTCATTTTTGAGAGTGTTGTGGCTGGTGCTGCCGGTCGGGCTTTGTTGGCTCTCGGGACTCGGGACGCAGGGGCAGGAGCAGGATCCTCTGTCAACAGTGCTGCTGCTGCTGTTGCTGCCCTGGTCCTCGTTGTAATTTGATTTGTTTTGGCCTATTGCCACTGCGGCTACATTGTTTCACAGCCGGATGATACTTTTGGCTGCACTAATTAATTTTGAGTCGCCAAACAAAAGGAGGATTCGATGCCCCGGGATGCTCCAAATTGCATTGTCTTCGGCCTGGCCATAAATGTCAGCTGGGCCTGCATTTCCCAATTCAATCCTGCTGTCAATTTGAGTTACTCCCCTGCAGATATATAGAAACTCGTTCGGGGAAAGCCAAAACCGAAGCCAAAGATTTATTGCCTGTTGCCAAAAGCCCATAAAATTAATGTACTTCACAGTTGAGTTTAGCAGCTGCCCGGGGTTCTGCTCCGAGTCCTGCGAGTCCTGTGTGTTTGTGCTCAGGCATGTGTGCCTGTGTCTGTGCGGTCGCTCTGTGTGTGTGCTTTGGCCCTAATGAAGTTGTTAATGCGAGTGCTGTCCTGCCAATTCCTTCGTCGCGATGCCACTTGCCCCCTGCACTTGTACGTATGCCCTGTGTCCTGAGTACACACGAAAATCTAATAAGACGCTTACGTCTCTTGCTGTTTGGATTTTCGGTTGTGTGTGCTTTTGGGCCAGGAGGCTTTAACACCCTTTCGAGGTCAAGTGGGGTCCCTGTCCCTGGCCCTGGCCCCCCCGGGCTCTTACATAAGCCATTAGCCAGCGCAGAATGGCAGCCCGTGACAGTCATCCTGGCCAGTCCGTTCCTCTGTTCTTTCAAATTTTATTGCTTAGCTTTTTACGGTCAGCGTCTCCAATTTATATATGAGTCGAGTCGAACTCCCGGCTAGTTCTTCATCTTTTGCTTGGCCAGCATTTATTTTATGCCCCTTGTCCTTGATTGGATCGTAAAGTTAAGTTTCAGTGTGCCAAGAGTCCTTGGCAATAATCAGCCGGGGGTAAAAGAGTTGCGCCATCAGCGTTTCAGGGATGTCTTCTTAGTGGAAGCACATAAAATAATATATTTAATTTTCATTTAACATGACATTAAAAGGAGTTTATAAATGTTTAATTAACTATTATGCTTTGGCAAAACTAAGGCCAAGAAAATAAGTTTATAAAAGATAAAATAGAATAGTTTTTAAAGTCTTATATGTCTTATATATTCCCTGGATACCTTGAATTACTTTCATATTTTTCATACTGCTCTCTTATTTTGTTCTCTGCAGCTTCAGTTTCTCCTCTTAACTCTCGCTTTTTTCGTGTTTGCCAAGAAGGACACGAAATGAAAGCCAGACAAACTGCAGCAAACTGCAGTTCGGGGCAAATAAATTAATCTTTCATTTGAAGCAGAGACCTGGGGACCGGGGACTGCGACTACGCACTGAGCGCTCGCCTAATTAGATGAAGTGAAAGTGGGCGATGCCAGCGGAGACAATTGCAACTGTCAACCCGGCAGAGAACTGGGTCAATTGCCGGCTGAATCTGAATCTAGTGGATAATGGTCGTGCCCGGGCATATTTTAAGGCGAGACAATAAGCGCGTGGCACGGCCAGGAGGAGGGGGAGGAGGAGGAAATCTGGCAGCTGGCAATAAGTGCAGGCTAATTTAATTACGAGCTCAAAGTCTGAACTGAAGTCCTCGAGATAACAAAAGAGATGCAGCCCAAAGTCGGGGGCAATCAAGTACCTGAACCTGTCCCAGGACACCACCTCCGCACACACCACCTCCTCACACAGACGCACTCGTGAGCCGAAGGATGTGTGTAATTGACAGCGCCAAAGCACACTTGACAGGCTCTCCTCTCGCAGCCACCCACCCACACACAAACACACGCAGACACCTATCAGGCGCGCACATATGGCCCCGGGAAGTAGGCAACACTCTTGTTTGAAGCCGGGGCCGAATGAATATTAAGCGGGGCTCATATATGAAATGATTTTCGTAATTTAATTGAAACGTCAACATTCAGTGCACTCCTCCGGCCTTAATTATATTATGAGTGGGGGCGCCACGCCACGCTGGCTTGGCGCGGGTATCCCCAAGGCAATTTTCGATAATTGAAATTTGATGGCCCCGCCGTCCCAGGGATTTTTGCTTTTCGCTTTGTCATGCCCCACGCCCAGACATATGAAATTGCGCAGAAGGCAACGAAAAACTGTCAATAAAAGTGACATCAAGGACTAAGAGCATTCGCCTGATAATTTATGTGTGGCGCCCACAGATTTCGCCCGTGTGTCTCTCTCTGGGCATAATGCCCCTCGAATAATGTTTAATGCAGCAAGCAGCAGAGATAGAGAGTCACTTAAGATACACGCACCCAGGAGAGAGTGAGTCTTGTATCTTGTACCTGGGCACACACACCCCACTCTCACACTTATATCACATACATCAAGTTCAAGAGCCAAGGACACGGCACGTCCCATTGAATGACTGGCGAATTCCGGGGCGGGGGGACTTAGCCAGGTAAATTTATGCAGCACTTGTTATTGCCTTTGTTGCTCCTCCGCCTGATATTGAAACTCCGGCGTCATAAATATTTTTATGTTCCCCTGTAGCCGCCGGCACAGCCTCTGTCCCTGCTTTTACTGCATTTGACAGATCTCCTCCACCTGTCGCCTCTAGATTTGTCATAAACAGAAGCAGAAGCTGCAGGGGAAAAAAATAAAATAAAACACATAAATCCCCACATACGTCACCGGCAAGTTTTCAAATTGACCAAAAAGCAAAAAAGTTCGTGTTTTACTCACCCCCCCTCTCTCTCTCTCTTCGTGTTCGTTTTTTATGATGCATTTAAAACTTTTGATTATGCCGCAAAGAGCGGTGGATGCCGGCGTATGTAACTTATTTAATTTCCTCCCTCGGCCCACTCCTGCCGGCCGAAAAGTTCATTTAAAGTTTTGTTGCAACCATAAATTCCTAGGCCGAAACCTAAAATATAAACAGCCCGGCCAAGTGGAGCGAGTGTAAATGTATGTGTGTATCCGGCAGAAAAAAGTTAGATGCGGTCGTAAATCTGGCATTTGTCAGTTGCTGCCGACGGGATGCTGTGCTGCCTACCAAAGAGCACTAAGAGAAAAATGAAGGGAGAAGCGGGTATTTTTTTAAGGTGCAGTATATGAAATTGTCATGTTTTTTAAATGAAAACTAAATATTCTTAAAGGATTAAATGTATAAATAAAAAATCGATTGATACAACCCTTTTCATTGTTAGGTTTTGGTTTGTAATAACATAAGAAAGAAAGTACCTCATAATATGTTTACTAAATTAATTAAATAAAATTTGAAAGCTAAGTTTGATTCTCTGCCCTCACTTTACATTTATATGAACCTCCATCTTTCCGAAAAAAGAAACAACTTCAAAAGTTCTAATCTCCCCCAAAACTGAATTCCTCTAATCGCCGACACCCCCCTACGTTTCCCGATAAAACCTCACTTTTAAATTATTTCCCAGGTAGTAAGGAAACCCCCGTACATTTCCAATTTTCCCACAGTGCCTGGCGGAAAACGTGCAACTCAGTCGTCCTCTAATTGGCCTTTTTATGCACACAGGCACACCCGACATCATTTCCATTTCCAGGGCCATTTCCGTGCCAAAGCAGTTTATCACTCTAACTATGCACATTCAGTGGATCCTCCTGCTGGCCTCCATCTCCTCCATTGTACCCCTTACCCTCTCCTGCCCCCTTGCTGCACCATTTCGATTCAATATTACTCATACGTACTGGATGCCGACTGCCTTCTAGGCACAGCGATTGCCGTCGGGCTAACGAAGCCCTTGAAAAGGGGGGCGCGACTGCAACAGCGACTAAAACGCAAACACAAAACTGCAGCCTGCCTGGTGTCGGGCGTCCAGCTTTCCCAGCTCTTGCCAACTGCAACAAAGTGCTAATCTGGAGGGCAGGGGATCGGGCGCAGGAGCTGCTGCTCCTTCGCCGCTTAATCGCCATGTGCGACAGGCTTAACTTGTCGGCTTTGAGTGTCAGCGCTGAGCCTCGTTTAGCCTTTGAGTGCCAGGGGGAGTGGGTTAGGGAGCTGCAGGGGTTAGGAAATCGCACTGGGGTTGCCTTTGGCTGGATGGGATGGAGATGTGCCCTGGTGCGTAACTCGGCTGACATGTTATTAGTTTCATCAGCGAAAAAGCCGCCGGGGATGAGGCTCGTCGAAACTTGTTCCACGTTTCCATTCCATTAATTGAGTCCTGGGGCAGTTGTGGCACTCGGAGGACGCGACGCGTCTTCACAGATAATCCAGTCTTGTTCCGCCTTGGGCTGCTGATTTATTTAACCGATTATTTCCCAATTTTCTTTAGTTGCTGATTAAGGAAATATTTCGTTTAATTGCAGCCATTGATTCATGGAGGAATGAAGCATCATTATTTCATATCTCCTAGATCTTTATTTATATTCAATCTTTGATATTATTTAATAAATATTTTATCTTGCAAAATATGATTTATTAATTCCATAATGAATTTCGCCATGATTAATGTATTAAAACAAAGCAATAAATCTGTCTTGCCTTGAAAGATTTGATTTACTGATTTAATTAAATAATTTCTTGGCTTTTTTATTTCACTATTGTTTGACTATTATTCGGAATTTATATATTTAACTGTCCTTTAACAAAATGTGCTTTGTTGAGTTTATGGAGTCCCCGTCCGGAGCTTGATTTAATTCGCTTCTTCGATTTATCCATAAACCTTTTATAGAGCAACTCTCTCAATTTCAGTGCCGTATTTATTGGAAATTCCTTGGCCAGCAGCTCGCCAGCTCAGCCGTTCCAAGCACAATTGAACAATAATGCGACAGCCTCATTAAATGCTCTTGCCAACGGCGGCGGCAAACAAAGACAGGACGAGGCAAACACAGGTCCTGGATATGGACATGGCAGGCCGTGGAGGGTAAGGTCGAACTTTGCCTTGCTTTGGTTGTTTAGAGCTGCTTTCGCCTTCATTGTTCGACAATAAAAAGCTGTTGTTCATTTTTATGGAGTAACGCCTTGTGCCCGCCGTCGCCTTAGCCCTTCCCCTCCATGGTCCCAGATCCTTTCTGGTATTGCCAGGATGGAGCCAAGTCGGCAGACGTCGTCATTGTCCCGGAGTTGTCGCCTTGCCATTATTATTGTGAGAGATGACACAAAAACAAGAGGGAAACAGCGGCAACAACAAGGCACTTGGCCTGATGAAGTGGAAAAAAATTTTTGCATAATTTGTAATGATTAATTTGAAAAATAATAAACATAGCTTAATACTAAGAATTCGTTAGATTAATATTAAAATCGGTATTTAGCCTAAAAGTATTAAAAAGTGTCAAGATCTCTTCAAAAGCTATCTAAATTTGCGTCAAGGTTTGTTTTTATTTATTTATTCCCTTACAAATCAATACGTATTTTTGTTTTTTCAGGTTTTTGAATTACCATTTTAGGTTTTTGATACCTCTTAGATCCCCTTTCATATCCACATTTTCCCTGAGTGTGTCTTAAGCCGCCATTGAAGTGTGTGTGTGTGGGTGACGTTGTTTTTGTTTTCCTTCTAAGTGTGTGTTTGTGTGTGTGGGTGGGTGGATGACGCACATAATGAGTCTGCGTGGCAAGTACAAAAGTTTATAAATATGATGGAATAATTAAAACTTGGCGCCAATTTGAAGGCCCTCCGCCGAGCCGAAGGTGGCCGAAAAGGCTGTCAGCAACAAAGGCGGCAAAAGGCAGGCAGAAAAAACAAGGGGAAACCCAGGGAAATCCCCTGCGGCCACGCCCCCTTTTGGCATTGTTTTTGGCCTTTGGCACCGCTTGCCCTTTGGGACTGTTGTGTGTGTGTGTGTGTGTGTGGGGGGGTGTGGGTGTTTCCTTTGAGTCCGGCCGCAATTTCTTCTCTGTTTTTTTCGTATTCTTCGGCAAGGATGTGAGAATTTGTATGCTTTATGTTTTGCAGATGCTTAGAAAAGTTGTTGTTTTCGTTTTCGTTTTCATTTTGTTTTGTTTTTCTTTGGTGTGCCTTAACTTTGTTTAGCAGCAGCTACCTTTTCCTCTTCCATTTCCAAGTGTTAATTATGCAACATTAATTAAGAGTCGATGTGGATGGATATGGGGCTTTAAGCAGGCCTCACAATGGGACTTTAAAGATGGCACTAACATCGCAACCGCGCCTCCGTCGAGTGTTGCATTCAAAGGCAGCCACCATAATTATGTGCACATACTATATGTACGAGTATAAGTATATGAAAAGCCTGGCTGGAGACTCCAAGCAGGCCACTCAGCCGGGGTTTATTTGCAGAGTCACAAGACGCACACACGGAGACACATCCGGAAATGCGCTGCGACTCGGCATTTGGTTCAATGAACCTCAATGACAGCCAGAAGCAGCTCTAAAGGCAGCTCTCGGCTCTCTAAGGCAGCCGCTCCAGAAACTGTAGAAGCTCCATCCGCTCCAGCAGCTCCACAGATTCCCTGCAATCTGCTAAACTTTAAGTCCAACTTGACGCTGGGGGCAATAAAAACGTAAAACGTAGAAAAGTTCGCAACGGCGAAAGAGTTACGGGTTTTTCGGGGCGACGTGAAACATATTTTGCACTCGTCGGACGCCGTAACACATGTTCAGCTCAGCTCGTTTAATGGGCACCAAGGTGAGCTGAGCTCTTCAATTTGTTTGAATTTGTTTTTGGTCTGGGGAAAAGTTTACAAAAATAATCCCAATCCCGGCACAAAAAACACGGAGTAAGCTGCCAAGAACTTGTCCTGTCTTCTGTGTGTGTTGTATCTATGCTGTAAATCCTTTTTCTTCGAAATTGTTGCTGCCCGGAATATAGGTATATACATGTTATATATGTTGTGTGACACGGCCAGGCGTGCCATGATGAATGAGGGAGGCTCGCTTTCGGAATTTGCCCCGCTTTGCCCTTTTGAGAAATGCAACCCTCTGTTAGACATGTCAATTTCCAGCCTGATGCATCGCACAAAAAGGCTCGAGCAGGAGCAGGAGCAGCCGTAGGGGCAGGTGACAGGTGGTGGGTCGAGGGTACAGGCGGGATTGCGTGGCTGAAAAGCCAAAGATTTTCATCCAATTTGCAAAAGTGGAATACGCATACGCCCCGTGGTCTTCAAAAAGTTCGATGCGACACGTGAGCGTACACTCCAAATCGAAGTAACTTGCACAGAGAGAAATGGTGGTGTGTTGATTGTTCTTACATTAATTATTAAAAGCCTTAAAATTAAGGGTTACTTTTAATACAGATTATTAAAACCATTATGACTATTATAACACCACATTTTTACTTATGTTTAAGCACTGTGTCCCCTAATGTTCTTAATTAATAATTGTTAGCTTTATATAAACAAATTCATTTGTTTGCGCTTACCGTTAGGATCTATCGTCTTTATATGCACATAGGATATAGGATAATAAGTTTGGTTCGGACTTACCCGCAGTGGAGGACACTCAGTTACCTTTCATCGCCACACCGCAGA